>JAJMCY010000199.1:0-22594 GCA_030565755.1 Ascobotryozyma cognata
TTTATTTATTTATTTTTATTTTTATTTTTATTAATTTTACTTTTTTTAAATTTTACTTTTTTTAAATTGAATTGAATAAATTATACCAAATTAATACTCAATTAATTTAATTTATTTAATTTAATTTAAAAATAAAACAATTTTTATTTTATTTTATTTTATTTTATTTTATCTATTTATATATATATATAAATTTAATTTAATTTATTTACTATTACATAGATAATATTTTATTTAGTTTTATTAATTTTTCATTTTTATTATTTTTTATTCAAAATACTAAAAATTTAGTGGAATCTCATAGCGTACGGAACGTACAGAGCGTATAAAACGCGTGAAAAGTGCTTTCAAACCTCGTAGAATAATAAACAAAAAAGCATAAAAAAGAGCTTATAAAGCAAAAGTTTTTACAAGGCTTTTTTTATAAAGTGTTTTGTTTTTGTTTTTATTTTTTGGGAAATTTGTTACTTGAATGGAAAAAGATATGAATAATAAAATAATAAAAAAATAATAATAAGAAAATAATAAGAAAAAGTATTAAAAAGTATTAAAAATAATAAAAATAATAGGAAACTTAACATTTTCAGAGGACATTAGAGGACGTTAGGAGGATTTTAGAATATTGGAATCTGCTAGGAATATTATAAAAATACTAAAGGGTTATTTTAGGAATACCCAAAGTACTATAAGACCACCATTGGATTATTTTAGAAATACTTTAGGATTGTATTAGGAATACTACCACATAACTGACTCTTAATAGAAATTAACTAGACAGTGTATTTACGATATTGTATTTATTTCTGTTAATTCAATTATACTAATTATCAGAATTACTATTTATTAACTTATTATTATTGGAATTAGTAATTATTATTGTAATTACTAATTACTAATACACATTGGCCATGATAAGAGAACGATTACGGCCAAAACATCAACGACTCGTTCTAGCTTGCTATCCACGGGGAAGAGCACAAGAGAAAAGACCGAACTCTTCCGAGCTATCCTATCTGCTCTACTATGTTTCGTCACGACCGACAAAACTTCCAAAAGTGACAACTTTTTTGGCAAATCGTGCTTCTCACTATGCTGCTTCTTCTAGATCTGCTAATTTGCAAGTTACTCTAGCAATAATATCTGCTATAGTTGATAAATGTCGTGCTGATCTAAATTTATTTGCAGAATCTGTAATTGATATTCTCATAATTGTCTTAAGAGCAAATGATTTAGCTTTAGCTCAACAAGCTCAATCTTGTTTAGCCTCCTTTGCTGCATATCATGATGGTGGCTTATTGGTTGATGATAATTCAGAATTCGTGGCAAAATTTGAAACTTTAATTGCTTTATACTCTAATTGTGTTTTTTATCCAAAACAACCAAATCCACACCTTTGGATACTTGTCGGATTAGATGCATCAGCTGCTTTAGCAGCTTCGCCGGCTCTTTCAACTCCTTTGGGTAGATACCAAATAAATGCCATATTAAATACAATTCTCCACTCCCTTTTGCCATTTTCTCCATTAAAATTAGCTGAATTAATAAGATCTTTACATTCTAATCCTTCCACCTCTCCTTCTCAATCAGTTACTAGTTTGGCTAATAATTCAACCAACCAAAAACAAAAAGTAAATAATTTACAACTATCTCAATCTCATTTATCTCCAACTTCTTCTTTATCTGATAATACTTCTGAATTTTCAAATTTAATGCCACCAATTTCAACCACTACCACAACTGCAACCATTACTAACAATATTAATACATCCTCAAATTATTTCACTAGTCCAACTTCTACTGCTGTTGTTAACTCTTTAAATGATGACTTAAATTCTCCTAATATAAGTAAAGATAATATTCTTTTGGAAAAGTCTAAAGATACCAGCAATTCTGTTATTAATATTAATATCAATAAAAGCAATATTAATAGAGGTATGAATAATAATGACAACAGGAATTCTAATAGCAACGTTAATAGCAACGTCAATAGCAACGTCAATAGCAACGTCAATAGCAACGTCAATAATAACAATGATAGCAGCATCACTAATAGCAATGGTAATATTAAAAATAACAAAAGAATCAGTAAAATCAATACCAAAGATCATGGACTACTTGGGAATTTGTTACACGATAATTTATTAGATAGAACTATATCAAATATGTCTTTAGAATTTGACTTTTTAAAACATCATGACAATTCAAATAGACGACATAAAGGCCATTTTTCAACTACTAGTGTGATTAAAAATCCAGAATCTAATCTAAATTATACTAGTCATCATTTATTATCTCCATTCATAAACTCTCCACCTCAACCTGCGCCGTCGTTTTCCGATGCAAATGTATCGGATGAAATTGGTTCCCATGCTCTTTCTGCTCTTGTTACTCTTTTTAGAACTCAAAATTTAGTGCAAATTAGACACTCTGCTGCTGCCTGGTGTGTTTTTATCCAATCAAACACTGTTATATTTCCTTGGTGTATGGTTCTCATACAATCAATTGTTCATTGGGTTCCTGTGCAACTCAGATTCGTTGTACTTCAAGTCATCCTTGAATCAATAGGTCCAAATTATTCTCCATTTCCTACTTCAAATGCTCATAACCAATTATTATTGTTATGTTTAATAAATGGCATTTTAAGATCTAATTTAAATCTAGTTGGCCTATCTGTTTTAGACGTATGGAAGTCTCTTTTACAATTTGCACTTTCTGTTATTTTTTACAATAATTCTACCGATCCAACCCGGTTACACGAGCAAAAGGTATCTTCACAAAAGGAACAACAGACTAAACGAACGAGGGCGCAATCTGTAAACGGTTATACGAGAAACATCTCGCAAACTTTTTTTTTCAATAATTTTTCATCAACTAATGTAAATACGAAGGATAGAAAATCTAAGAATGTAAAACCAAACTCTCCTGTTCCATTAAATTCTGATTTTTTAATTAATGCTGTGATTGCAAGTATAGGAGCTTTAGCAAACCATATTTACTATTCTGAACAAACTGCAGACATTATTTCTGAAAGTTTAAAGAGACTTCGGAACTCGGCTGTGGATCCTAATCTACTTCCTGAAAATTCTTCAGAATTGGATTCAAATTCTATATTGCCAGAAAGTAATATTTCTCCAGATAATAATAATAGCATTAAAAATTCTGTGAATAAGCATTCTACTTCTGCATCTTCAAGTTCATCGATCTCAAATCATTCCTATACCAATTCAAGCCCCTCTGTTATAGCAATTTGTTTTGGATTAAGGCAGATTTGTGAAATATATGCCGTTGCTTCTTGCATTTCTGGAGGTGTTAAACGAGATCCTGTTCATTATTCTGCTTGGAGTGATACATTATGGATACTTCGTTCTAAATTTTCAACAGCTCGTATTCTTTATTTACGAGCGTATACTAGTTTTCTTAAATATGATGTAAAACCATATTCACATTCTTCTACAGCTTCTAATTTACTTTCTCCAACAAATTCATTTAGCACCACGAATAAGAATAAGAAAAAGAGTAAAAATAAAAGTAAAGAAAGATATTCAATTCTTTCTGAAGCAGCAAGTAATCTAAATTCTCATTTACATTTGGATGCTAATGTAATGATAAATACTTTTTCTAACAAAGGAATTGCAGTTCCTCGTTCAGGATTGGCTTTTAATAGTATACCATCTACGTTTCCACATAATATTTCTGATAATGGTTCTAATAGACAATATTATGAAGTTAATGCAGAAAGTCATATTCATAATTTATCTGTAGGGGTTTATCGTTTATGCCTTAATTCTGATACTACACTGCTTCAACTAGCATATTTAAATAACTTGACATGTGTACTTGCATCTCATATAGCTCCTTCTTTGGTATTGAAATTTATTTCAATGTTTCTTCAATTACAAGATGATGTAGTATATTCTAAAACTCTAGAAATTTCAACTTTGAATCGATTGGCTATAATTAATATAATTACTGTTTTTTTCTACTCATTTGGTAAGTCTATTTCTTCAGCAGATTTACAAGAGTATGCTTTAAGTATAATGCAAGAACTTAAAAATCGGAATATATGGCTAGATATATTTTCATATCCACCTGCTTCTCCGCAAGTGATAGACCAGATGTCTGAAAGTATACTTAATTCTTCTATTAAGTATAAATTTCCTTCTCTATCCTCTGAATTAAATTCTGAATCCAGCCGTCCTTCATGGCCTTGTGATCGAATTAAAATCTTATCTTGCATTCTTTCTACAACACAAGATTCTAAGGCATTATTTAGTACTCAATTAGTAGAATCTGCTATTAATCTCCCTTGGAAAGCAGACTCAGATTCTTCATCTATTTTTTCATCATATGGAGGATTTTCAAATGGTGGACTTATTATCAATAATAATAATTCTATTCATGATGATAATAATAGTAATACTAATAACAATAACAATATAAGTTTAAATGGAGGAGTAAACTCTGAAAGTGAATTGAACTCAAATGACATATCTATCGATTCAAAGAATTTGACAAATAATAATAATGGATGTAATTCACCATTAAAACATAATTTGTCACCCGCAGTTTCTCGTTCTCCTTTAATTCCTCCTTCTCAATTTCCCATGTATGAATCACTAAAGCTTAATTCTGTTTCATCTAGAAATTCTTCTATGGCTTCTTTAGGGACAAATCCTATGACTACCGCAGCTGCTCTTGCAGCTGCTTTAAATACAGCAAAAGTTTCCAAGAATAATAAAGTTAAAGTGCAGGATAATACCCAACAGAAGAGCCCTTATAGAGCTAAAAGTGATTTTTTCCGCTCTGATAGAAATGTTAATGAAAGTAGTAACAATTCTAATACTAAAAACTTAAGTCCTTTACGAAAGAAAGCTAGTAGGGAAACCACGCATTTAAATAATGATTTTTCAAACGAATATACTTCTTCTTTATATGATGCTGATATGGGATTGGGTGCTTTATCAATTAATAGTCGCGCAAGAACTATTAATTTACCTTATGAACAATTATCTGTTGATGATTCCAGTAATGGTAATAACAACTTACCGGGATCTGCAAGGATTCGTTCATTAAAACAATTAAACGCAGCAGCTGCTGCTGCTGCTAATTTTTCTAATTTAGATGCGATTTCAATTATTCAGAGAAACCAAAGAAATGTTTAATGCAGTTGTGTTATTTGTTTATATTGTTTATATTGTTTATATGTTTATATTGTTTTTTTGTTTGTTTAATTATTTATCATTGTCTTTCTATTGTCTATTTATTTTGCATTTACCTATTTATGACTATTTTTTGAAAAACAGCATTGTATTTACATTGTTACTATATATTATATCTATTATATTTATTATATTTATTATTTTTATATTTATCTTTAATTACTATTCATATTTAATAAGAAATTGGTTTCCAGCTCTTGAACCATATCGGTCTAAAAAGACTACGCTTTTGATTATTTTATCGTTATGCCCATCTTGTGTTAGGTTTTTTTCTTCAATTAGCATAAGTCCGAAATCTATTAAATATGGAAAAGTGGTTCCTAATGATGGTGTTAATTCTTTACTTCCCTGAGCTTTAATTACATCACCAAGAAGCTAAATTAAGTTAGAAGTTCTTTAATAATAATAATAATAGTAATAATAGAATATTAAGTTACTTACCAAAGCTGTGGTTGCTATTGGACCATTTGAGACCATTTTAGAAAGAAGATTAAAAATTTCAATCATTTGAGAATAACCTTTTGCCATATATCTTCCAATAGAATTACTAGAAATAGAAGAAAAATTATCAATTATTATAATAATTTTATATTGTACTTTTGGGTTTTGTTTTAAAATAGTTTTTAATTCATTTTCTACAGTAATTTTAAAATCTTGTAAATTATTCTTAAGTATTTCCATATCATAGACATCATTAATAATACGAATTGAATCTTCAGCAATAGTATTAAATGTTTTATTGTTTTTATCATTATTTGTATCATTATTTTTATCACTCTTTGTATACTTAGATGCATTTTTAGTAATATTATATTTGTTTATTTCTTTTAGAATTACATTAGCTAGTTTTTGAGGTTCAAAAGAACCTAATGTATCTATCCATAATGCTAAAGTTTCAGTATTTGTATTGAATTTTTGTAAAAGATGTTTTGCCATCGCATGCATTGCTAGTAATTGCATTTCTTTGTATGTGTTTCTTTCTGCACATAAATGTATTATCTTTTGTTCTGGCCATTCTGGCCATTCTACTTTTATCTGTTCCATACGATATAAATTTATATACTATAAATTTTTATATTTACTATGCTTTTTATAAATATTTTTTATTCATATTTTACATATTTTTATATAAACTTTACATTCTTGTTACATAAATTCTACATATATATGTATATATTAAAAAATTCTTTGTTATTATAATTACTATAAACTTATAACTACATAAGCTAGATCTTAGAAGCCTCTTGAAGTAAAGAATGAAGTTTCTTAGAAGACTTAAGAGCTTGCAAATCAGAATTTCCTCCAATATGTTTCCCATTAATAAAAATATTAGGAACAGTGCGTTGGCCAGTTAAGTCATACAAAGCATCTTGAAGCTCATCTCCATCTTGCATATTATTCAATTCAATAACTTTATATGGAAATCCTTCTTGATCAAGAGTGTCTTTGGTAGCTTTACAGTATCTATAAATTAGTATGTTTATGTAATAATATAATGCTGTTTATGTAATTTCCCGCAGATATTAGGTAATCATGAACAAGTTTTGTGTAATATTAGTATTCCCGTTACGTAATATTCGCATAATAATTATGTAACCGTTATAAAAAATAAGAAAAGTGGCAAAAGAACACTCACGGGCAATAACTAACAGTTAGTAGGTAATAGTAAGTAAAAAATAATAGTAATAACACTCACGTTTTAGAAGCAACAAAAACAGGATTGGTTTTTATATAATTTTCAATTTCGCCCTTATATTTTGCAGCCATTGTGACGTATTTTCTAGAAGGACGTTGTACTTTTAATAATCTAAATAAAATACTCGTTGTGAATACTATTAAAACTGGAAGAATCCAGTTGCTAATCTCTATATTGGGAGTAATTTTGAATGGAATGTTTGTAATAACAATAAAGTCTAAAAGCAAAAAACAATAATTACTAATGTTTTTTTCTTTTTTTTTTTTTTTTTATGTTATTTAGATTACTGTTTATTAATAATTATTTGTAGTCCTTGGTTACGTCGCTATATATGCAACGGTATCTTGAAACTAGTTAAACTTACACTAAACATAAACATAATAATACATAAACGTAAAAGCATAAATACAATAAACATAAACGTAAAAGCATAAATACAATAAACATAAACGTAGAAAAAAATATATACACATAATATACACACCATATCCATCATCCAAACGTATTATTATTCCCCTTGGGAACCTTCTTCCGAGCTGAAAGACGCCATTCATTAGGATCACTCGAAAATCTATTAAACATAGGTTGAATCTTTTCGTATTTCTTCCTTTTACTCATAGTAGTAGGATCAGCAACTTTGAAAAATGTTGGAGCTGCTTCAACTAACCATTTAGGTTCAATAGTTGTAACTTGATGCATATATTCTTTAGAAGTTAATACTAATGTATGATAAATCACATATTCAGCAGGTTTTCTAAATAATGCAGATGAAGGATGTAAAAAAACTGGCGTTGATTCAATAAGTGTTTTGTATCCTTCTTGAGCATCCTTTCTTGCTGAATTACGGAAAAACCCTGTACATAATGCTTTCCTTACAACATCAATATTATTACCACAAGATGTAATCTTATGTTTATAACGTTCCATAATTCTAACCAATTGTAAACGAACATCTTCAGCTTTTCTCATATTTCTACTTTGAATAAAATTTTCAAAACACCAACTTATTGAACTATTATTACGCTTCCATGCTTGATAAACATTTAAAAATGTAAGATGATCTCCATATGGAGAATGAAATTTCATCTTCTTTTGATCTGCTAATTCTTGCTTTTCCTTAGGTCTTGAAAATATATTAGGAACTGATAGCATTGCAACTATAGTTAACATTTCAGATGAGCATCCCATCTCAACTGAAACAATTAATACTTTCGCTAATGTAGGCTCCATCGGAAAATCTGCCATTTTCCTACCTAACCTTGTTAAAAGTCCCTCATTATCAAGTGCTGATAATGCATATAATTCCTCTAACGCTCCAAGCATTGTATTTAATGGTGGAGCGTCCATGAATTCAAATTCAAGTAAATTATTAATTCCCATTGCTTTTAACATTAATATAGTATGTGATAAATTTTGCCTTTGTATCTCAGGCATAGTATTTGGTAACATTTCATTCTCATAAGCTGATTCTGTATATAATCTATAACATTTTCCAGGTCCAGTACGACCTGCACGTCCAGATCTCTGTCTAGCTTGTGCTTGTGAAATTGGTGATACAACTAAACTATCCATTCCTAATTTAGGATCGAACGCATTTAATTTAACAAATCCAGGATCAACTACATAATAAATTCCATCAATAGTAATCGATGTCTCTGCTATGTTAGTTGCAAATATAACTTTTCGAGATCCAGGAGGTGCTGGATCAAATATCTTATTTTGTTCCTCTGTTGGAAGTGCTGAATAAGCAGGTAGAATAACTAAATCTGGTACTGAACTTCCAAGTGCCTCCATTCTTTGTTTCATAATAGCACAACTTGCATCAATTTCTTCTTGACCCGTTAAAAATACTAAAATATCTCCAGGAGGTTCCGATAAATGAATCTGCATCACAGTAATTAATGTTGCTTCTAAATAGTCTGATTCAGGTTCTTTAGTATATAATATATCTACTGGATAAGTTCGACCAGGAATAAATACAATGGGGCATTTATTAAAATATTCTGAAAATCTTTCTGCATCAAGGGTGGCTGATGTCACAATTAATCTCATATCAGGTCTTGCTCTTAAAGTTTTCTTCATTAAAGCAAATAATATATCAGTAGCAATAGTTCTCTCATGAGCTTCATCTAACATTATTACTGAATATTTTGATAAACTTGGATCTAATAAAATTTCACGTTCCAGCATACCATCTGTCATATATTTAATTTTAGTTAAATCACTTGTACAATCATCAAAACGAATGGTATAACCAACTTCCTCCCCTACAAAACATCCAACTTCTTCTGCTACTCTTTTTGCAACCGATATAGCAGCAACTCGTCTTGGTTGTGTACAACCTATTCTTTTGTCTTTTGCAAAACCAGCTTCTGCTAGGTATTGAGTAATCTGTGTTGTTTTTCCAGAACCAGTTTCACCAACAACTACTAAAATTTGATTTTCTTTTACAGCTTGAATTAATTGGTCTCTTAATTTATAAACTGGAAGAGATTCTTTCTGACTTTTAATATCAGCTGCAGAACTTTTCTCCTTGAATGAGCGAAAATATGAGGGTTGATTGAAAACGGGATCATCTTTTTTCTCAGTGTTTGAGTCACCACCAGTGCCACTATTATTTGCAGAATTTTCTTTTAGTTTTTTATTTCTCTCTTCACGATATTCTTGAGCTAATGTAGAACCTGTCATTGCAGCTCTATTCATTGAACCATCTGGAGCTTTTACAATCCGTATTGGAGATAAATCTCGAGTTGCTTTTGTTTGTCCTTTTAAAAAAGGTGGTTCTTCTTCTCTAATTTCAATGTCTATATCCTGTAAATCTTCATCATCTACATCTTGTTCATAAGTATCTTCATCATTATCTAAATCGGGATAGTCCTGTGCCGAAATTGCACCAGCTGCTATTAATTGTTTAAGCTCCCACCTTTCTGGAGAAGTTAATTGAGTACGTTGACGTTTCCGACTAAATCTATTTTGTCTATCATTGGATTCAAATTTAGAATAAGATAAACCATTTTCATTAAAGTCATCATCTGATTCATCTATATTATTTGAATTTGATATACTAGATAAATCTTTTCCAGTGTTCTGATCAACTTCTTTCATTGATAAAGATATCCTTGAACCATTAATTGCAATTACTTTAACTTTAATCATTTGATTTCTTCGTAATACATCACCTGGGTGTTCTACTCTTCGCTTTTGTAATATTGCACTAACATGTACTAATCCATCAACTCTACCTTTTACACCAGATAATGTAACAAAAGCACCAAAATCTTTTATATTTGTAACTTTGCCATTATATATTTTATTTAATTGTGGTTCCTCGTCTAATTCTTTTTCGTATTTATGTAAATTATTTGAACGCAAAAATGGAGGGGAACTTGAACGTTTTCTATTATGTATTGATTTAAATTTTTCATTTTGATAATCTCTACTAGGAGATTCATCTTTGTGATACCTATGATTTAATTTATTATCTGTATATTCATTTTTATCGTCATCAAAAGTCTTTGGGAAATCATCTTCAGACTTTAGAAACTCAAAAGGGTCATCATTTAAATCTGGTAATGCCAAACCAGTAAATTCTTTTGCAATTTCTTCATTTTTTTCCTTAGTTTCAGAACCATTAATGTTAAAGCTAGGATGTTCACCATTTTTATATTTGGGATGCATAGTCATTACAAGTCTGTGTATACTTTCACAAAAAGAATCCGGAAATTGGCCTCCTACATCTAAAAGTTTTTTTTTAAACTCATCGAAAGACGACGATTCTTCATATAAATTGAGTATGAATTCCGCTAAAGTTTTGTCATTTATTCCCGTATAATTCACTAATTCCGACGATATATTCGACAATAAAGACAATATTTCTAATTTATCTAATTCGTCTAGCTCTTCCATTGTGTATAGTTTTTCCTGTCGATAGTGTTAATTTTATAAATTGAATACGCTTATACCAAATAAACGCCTATGACGAAACCTATGCATTTATATATATGTATATATATATATGTATATATATATATGTATATATATATATCCGCCTATATCAAATATATGCTTAAATATACCCAGCTTTGCAAAAAATTTACTTTTTATTTTCCTTATTTCTTCTTAAAGTTGTTTCTTTTTTAGTGAAGAAGTTAAAAACCGAAGTTCAAAATATAAATTATTTGAAAAAGATGGGGTTGCTATAGTGATGTGGTGTGTGGTTACCGTAACAACGTTTTTTAATATGAAACCAAAAAAGTTGATTTTAAGATTAAAAAAAAAGAATTATAAAAAGTTTAATAGTAATAAAAAATAAAAAGATTAGTTTTTATGTACTGTAGATTTTTTAATAAATACTATAACGCATTAATATAATTTTTTAATAAAATAATTATTTGTTTAACGTCTAAAAAATGAACAATTTAGTTTTGACTAAAATTATTATCAAAAGCTTTAATTTAATTTAATTTAATAGAAAAATAAGCGAACTTTTGATCTACAGACTGGAAGTGACTTTTTTTTTTTTTTTTTTTGTTAATTTTTTAGTTTAATAATAACGACTTGAAATATAAAAAAAATATACAGTTTAATTAGTTGTTTTTATTAATAACTTTCTAGTGGATAGTTTTAATTCTACTGTTTAGGATATTCTCTGTGTACTTCATCATGTAAAAATTAGATAGACTAAGACAGACGCGTATGAAAGAAAAAATGATTTATATAAAGCAAATAAAATATCAGAATTGTATTTACTATACACAATTAATAAACTAAGAATTACATTTGAAAAAAAAATTATTAATATATTAAAATTAATATTATATTACAACTACATACGTTTAATTATCATAAAATACTCATATACTATATCTTTTTATACGTGACGCGTTTTTTCTTGTCTGTTTAATAATTTTTAAATAGACCAGTTGCGAAATCTGATTTAAAAATCATATACTGTAATTACTAAGAAAATATAGTAAAAGAATTCCCATATGATTATTACACGTATATACATATATTTATGTTGTAATATATTTCTTTTCTATCTGCGTAATGTCTGCTTCCTCATTCTCAATAAAAGAATATTGTGAGCAGTCAATCCAAAAAAAGATTATTTGTTTATATATATGTGCATGTTGATATGGCAACCAGAAAAGTACAACATTTGAATTAAACCTCTATTTTTTTTTTTTTTTTCTTTTACGCGAATTTAAAAAAAAAAAAAAACTAAGCTGAACCAAAACCAAAGAGAAACTAACAGTGAAAGATAAATAAAAAAAATGCAATAATTCATAAGAAATTATAATAATTCAATTTGGTATAATATGTAAAAGTAACAAGGTGAGAATCTTTTTTGCCTTTTTTTTATTGGTTTTTTATTATTTTTTTATGTTTTTTTAGATACGTCAGCCCGATATCCCTTATACATGGGGACCGCTTCTCTGTCTAGTAGTCTACACCAATAGTTAAACAAAGATAATTTAGTTTAAGTGTCAAAATTTAATAAAGTCACTGTTTTATTTTGAATTTTCACCATCTAAATTGATTTTGCATTAAATTAGCAATCTGAGACTGTTCAATAAAGGAGAAACATGGTCAGAATTATAAATTTGTATTGGGGAAAGTTAATTAATGAGACACTATTATTTTTGTTTTAATTTGAAACTCTTTTTTCTATATATGGCTCATGGGTCAAGTGTTTATCAAGAATAGAAAAGGATTTTGTTTTAACATAGTATGTTATATTTAACGACGAATTGTACTGATTCAATTTTTGGTGCCTTATAGGTGCATTTCATTTACTGGTAGATTTTCCTTGTCGCTGAGATGCCACATCTTGAGAGCAGGAAAATCTTCTATTATACTTTTCATTTGTCACTGTTGATGCTGAAGTGACAAATCTAAAACCGGTAATCTCAGATATTGGATCAACAATATTTGAGTTAATATAGTTAAATAGCACATCTTTTTCTTTCTTATTAAACTTTTTATAAGGATTGACTGAGATTTTTTTGCTATATTCTGATGGCAATGGAAATTTTACTGTTCTAGATGCAGAGGTGGTAGATCTAAAACCGGTAATCTAGAATATTGGTTTGACAATATTTGAGTAAATATAGTTAAATAGCACATCTTTTTCTTCCTTATTAAATTTTTTATAAGGATTGACTGAAATTTTTTTGCTATATTCTGATGGTAATGTAAATTTTACTGTTCTAGATGCAGAGGTGGTAGATCTAAAACCGGTAATCTAGAATATTGGTTTGACAATATTTGAGTAAATATAGTTAAATAGCACATCTTTTTCTTCCTTATTAAATTTTTTATAAGGATTGGCTGAAATTTTTTTGCTATATTCTGATGGTAAAGAAAATTCCACTGTTCTCAATGCAGAAATGTTATCACTGCAATTAATTTCTAATAAATTTAAAAACTCATCAATATTAGAATAGCCCTGGGATTGTTAATTCTTGATATTTTGTTTTGGTTTATTATATTCCTCAGTATTTAGACATTTCTGTTGGGTATCTCCAACGTTCATATCATTTTGAACCAATAAAATTGTTTTTATTAACTAAATCAACTCTACCTATAACAGCTAAAACTATTTATGAATAAAAATTTATTATTTTCTAGCACTAAAATTTTATTGTGTGATTGCATTCTGCTACCTATCTGAGTATAACTTTTAGGATCTGGCATGAAAACATCTGATTTTTTGTTAAGTATAACATCAAAAGCTGAAATGCTGCCTTTAGTATTTTCATTTACGCTGAACTTAAAATAGTTTTTTTTTACTTGGAACATTCAGTATGAAAGTTTATCTTCACTATTTTCATGAAATAAATCATACAAAGGGTCAGCAGATTTTTCTGGGGTGTCCCCAAGCGAATCATCAAATGTATTGGAATATAATGATTTATTAATATTGTTTGAATTATTTTTTTCAGGTTCCCCAAGAAAATTCGAGTTCTCAGCTTCTGAAATGTTTGACATATTATATGGTATTTCATGATCGATACTATTTACTCTTGACTTGGGCTTTTTTTCGTTTCGTCTGGATCATTCCCATCATCTGTGTGTGTTTTTATATAAATGTTGAGCTTATCAAGTAAATCGTCTGAAGCAAGCTTTTTCTATATTTTCTCGTTAAGAATTACATTTATTGAAAGAAAGTTTTCCGTCAAATGGTCAAATTTGCTAATAATTTTATCTACATTATAACTGGTTTGTAGCTTTTCATTGTGCAATGCATTGGTGACGTATTTTTTGTTTAGAGCCAAGTGCTACTCTTTTCGGTTGTCTTTTATGTATGTCTTCATGGTCGTCACAACGAGATCTTTTTATTTGACTGTTTTTCATAATTGAGAAAAATATCAAAGGAGATGTCATTATTGAAGCAATTTTTATATTCTATTAAACTTATAATTATTATTTTAAATGCAAATTTTGAAGTGGTATTTTTTGGCTGTATATTTATGCCATGTTGATATTTAAAGTTAGGTGAATTGCTTCATATAATACAACCCAGGATGCAAATTCGTTTTTATTATATATAGGGCTACAGATCTTATGAGTTTATTTTATTAAATTCGGAAATTAAGTTTAATTTACAATAAGAATAAGTAATCAATTGAATATTTGAATATAGATATAATAGGACTTGATGCAAATTTCTTCAAATTTGTATAAAAATTAATTCATTTTAAAAATAATAGATTAACTTGGAATAATAATATTTAAATATAATAAATACTAATAACAAGATTTGGCTAATCCATTATACGTAATGTCATATTTTTCTAAATTATATGGATTTGTTTATTTCTATTGAATTAGTTATTAATTTTTATTTATAAAATACCCAATTTATCCTAATCTATGCCAAATTAAACTACTCTTTTTAGATTTTTCCATAGTAGGACAGGCTAATTTTAGCACTATTAAAGGGCTTAAAGCATTTTAAATTATAGATCAAATTTTAACTATGAATAAAAAGATCTATACAACCTATTACAAAGATCAAATGGATATTTTGAATCTTTAAAAATTGTTATTAATATGGTGCTTGATTTTATTATACATATGACTTATTGACTAATGCAGACATTTACAATAATATTTAAGATTGTATTATTTACTTTGTAGACTTCTAGCACAATTTATTTGTCAAATATTAATATTTTCAACAAAATCGTATATTTGAAGTCTTTGTTTTTTTCACGTATTTCCCTCTTTTTTCTACTATCTGATGTTTTTTTATGCAGCCAATCATTATATGCTTTATAAAACTTTTATTTTAAAAAAAAAAAAAATTTAAAATATGAAAAATCATTACACTGCCTAATCAATTTTATATTAATATTATCTTAAATTTCGTTAGAAACACGAAAAAAAGCAAAATCAAATGCTTTTTATTCAGTGGCATGTAGGATAGCTTTCCGGCTTTAAAATATGCTAAGTATTAAAGGAATCCGATTGTGAAATCACTGAATTGGAATTTAAAATCGATTTAACTGATGATAATTCTTTCGAAATTTATCATAAGTCTAAATTTTTCGATAAATGGTTTGTGAATATTAAATTCGAAGGTGTTAAATAGTTTTACGGATATTTTACTTACCTTGGGATTTTTCTTTTGCAGACACACTCAACTTCTTCAAAGTTGAATGGGTGACAACATTATTTGAGGGATTTTACGCTTTGTCTCTTTAAAAGGAATCGCAGAACTGTCACATGAATGGCCCACTCATGTTAATGTCTCTAGTTCTGTTTGTTTATTTGATTAATAGTTTGATTATGAGGATGTGCCTGATTTTTCAGTTTTATTTATGGGGTCTTTGCATATGGATAGCAGAAGACCTAGAAAAATTATTAGAATTTAAAAAAAAAAATTGTGTGATTCTTAATGATGAAAATAAATTTAATACTGAAAATGAGTATTCAAGTTTTAAATGGATAAATATATTTGGACAATGTTTACAGTAAAATGTCGGTAGACTTGAATAAAAGCGTTTGAATATTACTTATTAATTCTATGTGTTTTACTGTTTTATTTTTTGTTTTTTATTTTGTTTGTGTCTTTCTATTATAATATGATATATTTTAATTCTGCTTATTCAAAATAAGCATGCACATTTGCTACGATTTACAGTAAAATGTATGTTTTTTTGTTACTTTGGTATATGAAATTCTACAATTTTATATTATTTTCTTTTGGCGATATTTTGTTTTTACATTTAAAATACATCTAATAAAAATAAAAATAAAAGATTAAACAGTTATAACTAACATAAATTTTTTAAAAAATGATAAAAAATAAAAAGTTTTATTAACTATAAACACAATAAACTTATAACTAAGAAAGTAATAATAATATAATTAAGTGGGAAAATAAAAGCCATCTCATAGTCTAAAAATTATGATATTTGCAAACCAAAGGTTTTCTTTAATTTTGCAAAGCTCATTTTCAATTCCAATTTCGAATTTAAATATCTTGTTATTACGATTACTTGAATTTCATATTTATGTTGATGTTCATGTTGAATTTAATTTTTGGTGATTAATTTTTTGTGTCGAAATCCTCTTGGTTCCATAATTTTACTAAATCATTTAGTGCTTGGTGGTCATCCCAGTAAGAATTAGGCTTGAGACGGGCCTGCAGAAAAATAATATGCCAGGTGACTGCATTCCGGTTTCAAAATTAAACTTCTCAACCTTTCTAGCAGCTTTTTTATGTCTTGGCTTTTTTGGAAGGGTTGTTGTCAGTTGCTATATTTTTTGCTAATAATACCTGGTTGGACTTTTGTAGGATTTCTATATTTTCTATAATAGAATCAAGTTAATAGTTAATTTTTTTTTTCCAAAGTTAAGTTTATTTTAACTTTGGGACTTGTTCCTTTCGGTTTTTGTTTTGTTTCGCATTATTTTTTTCTATATACTAAAAACATATAATTGATTAAGTTTAAGAATATCACTTAGTTTATAAGCATATTCCTAGTTTACATTTCTAATTTCTTTAAATAATCACAGATTTTGCGAAATTTTTATTTAAAAAAGTCACTTTTCATAAAGATTTAGTCAGAGAAGGTTCAATAAGATATACTGGTTTACTGCTTGGTGTAATAAGTTTAATCTTATAAGATATAAAAGTATGTAATATATTTATGAATAGTTTATTACGTATAACCATGGAAATAATTAATAGTTTGCTATTTGCAAAGAATTTTAATGTAGAAAAATAATAATAATAATAAAAATAGCAATAGCAATAGCAATAGCAATAGCAATAAAATTCTGTTATCTATTGTGGCAAATTTACATATATTTATTTACACATTCATTGTTTACTTTTGTTTATTTTCTTTTTTGGCATCGTTATATTGTTTAATTAATTAATTATATAATAGAATAATATCTCATTTATGGTTTTGTGTACAGACGAATGATCAATCTAGTGTGCAAGCTCTTATAATTGATGCGGTTTTCTTAATAAGATTTTCACTTATTTTAATCTTCTTCAGTACGAACGTATAACAGTGTCTTTTTTAACATGTTGATTAGTTAAAGCTTTTGATGATTTTTTAATTTTTAATTTTTCTTTTATTTGATTTGGTTCCAGGCACTTTTTTTATTTATATTTTTTTCTAATCGATCTTTTGTTTTTTAAATGATTTTTATTATAACTTTTTAGCTTGCGGATTTTATACAATGTGTCAAAGCAGCGCATATTAACTTGGTAATAATTACAATTTATATATTTATTATTTGGATAATGAGAATTAACGGGATAATTTCCAGATATGGTATGTGAATTTATTGTGAGACTTTTTATATTTTAAAAGTTTTATGAAGGTAAAAAAAAAAATGGAATTAATATATATATAATTTATATATTTATTTAGTTTTTGTTTATTGTTCATTTATTTCTCATTTATGACTATATTTATATGTATATAACATTTTTTTGCCCAACTGTATATATATGAAAGACTTTAATAAAATTATATCTAACGTACATATTTTCTATTTATATACAATGCAGTATAGTATAGTATAAAATAATCTATTAATAATTGTAATTCTATCTACCATAACTTATAACTTTTTTTAATACTAAAAGTATAAAAAAATTACATAATAAAATATTTTTAAAAATAACTAGTATTATAATTATTCTGTATCTTTTTGAAAATATTTTTCATTTTTTTGGTACCCGAAAATACTGATTCTGTTAAAGATTTTTTTTATTTTATTTCTTATTCTAATAAAATCCATATCCACGTTCATATCATCGTAATACATTGTAATTGAATGATTATTTATAAATATTTTATCTGTAGTTGAAAATTCTGGGGTAATATTATTTTTCTCATTAATAAAAGAAAATTCCAAAGATAGTTCAGATAACAAACTGTAATCCAAAACAGAAAATATTTGATTTTTTAAATAATCATCATTTTTTCTTTCATTTACATTGATTTTATTGATGCTTAGATTTAAATCTTCTTTCACGTCATAGAAAGTAATATATTGCTTAGATGGTAACCTAGGAGATGTATGTTTAACCAGTGAATTTGGGATACTTTCATTTATTTTGACACTCTCTATATAAGACACCTTGAAAATGTTATTGTATTTGCCATTTTTTTCTTTTTTAGTCACTTTTTTTAAATCATATAGTCCATTGTAGAAAAAATGAACTTCGTTTTTTGACAAAAAGAATTCTTTTTTCGTTTTAAAGAAGAATTTAATATATTTTTTAATAATATTAATTTGAATCATTTTAGATATTGGATTAATTAGATTTAATTGTAGTTATTCAAAAAATGTTATTTAATGTGCAAATGTTTGTAAAATTATAAAATAATTATATAAATCAATAATACAAATATGTAAATCAAATAATACCTATATATAATACAAATTATATTTTTTTAGTAGCACGCTTCAAAGGAGAGCAGTATTATTAGACAAACATCTTTATGCTTCTTTACTACATTTTACAAACTAACTAACTAAAATATCATTTATACGCTGCAAATAATATCTACCATAAATAAGTAAACTTTACATATAAAAATACACATACATATACATATAAAAAAATACTACTGCTTAGTCTGAGAATTCTATTTGAAGTTTATTTATTTCTATGAAAGAACAAATCAGACTTATAAGTGTGTGTTACCGTAGAAACGTCTACAAATATTGCAGTTTCTCTGAGGTTATATATAACCATATATTCTCTTAAAACTCATATCTCTTAGACATATAGTTTATTTTTAACTTAAATATTTCATTTATTTTTATTTAAAGTTTAATGTTTATTTCATAATTTTACAATTTAAATTATTTTATTCTTTCAATTAGAGTAGAAAAAAAATCGTTGTTATACAAATATGTTTCTGTTTGTATTCTGTCGTAGTTACACTTATATACATCCATTGAGTTTCATTAAAGTGTAATCCTTATGTATAAGTAACCTTTAAATTTGGATTTAAATTCTACTTTTGTATTTATAATATATTTTTTTATTTAAACTTTTTATTTTTTATTTTATAATTCCCATTCTTTACATAAACCAAAAAAATAAATTTAATAACATATGTAAACTATTAAAATTCAACCTCAAACTCAATACACATAAGTTTCAGTTCTTACCGTTATTTAAGTATTTATTGCAAAGATAAATAAGAAAAAAATATAAATTTAATATATATGTAAAAAAAACATGAAAACCCATAAAAAGGTCATAAAAATACTACTTTTAATAAAAAAACAGTGAAATATCAAAAGATATATTGCCTACTATATATTTACTTCGTAATAATGTAATACACAATAATGGCCCAAAAAAGACGAGAAAAGCGTTGCTATAAGAAAAAATACACTTAATCAGTTTATATTATATATATATACTCGATTATCGACTTCAGATTCTTTTCTGATTTTTTAATTAAAGTTTCAATTAAATTTTAAAAATAGCTTATTTAAAGTATGTATTTTATAAGTGAAAAGTGGCATTTACACTAAGTGGAATTATAATAATTTATTATTCTATACACTTGGAGTACCAAACTCGATTCAAGGCAGAAAACAAAGAAATCAAAAGAAATGACAATAAAATAGTTTAATAATACAATATAATGAATATAATAATACAATATAATGAATATAATAATACAATATAATGAATATAATAATACAATATAATGAATATAATAATACAATATAATGAATATAATAATACAATATAATGAATATAATAATACAATATAATGAATATAATAATACAATATAATGAATATAATAATACCATATTACATATATAACAATGAAGGTGAGTAATATAAGGATGATATAATAATAATATGAAGGTTAAATGAGGAGATAATTTCTATCATTTGATATTTTTTTTTTTTTTTTTTTTTTTTTTTTTTTTTTTTTTTTTTTTTTTTTTTTTTTTTTTTTTTTTTTTTTTTTTTTTTTTTTTTTTTTTTTTTTTTTTTTTTTTTTTTTTTTTTTTTTTTTTGGCTTTAATTTTTTTATTTTTATTTTTATTTTTTTATTTTTATTTTTTTATTTTAATTTTTAATTTAACTCAAAATACTGTTGATAACCCTTTACACCCAAATTAACAAATTTTTTTAGTTTAATTTCCAAAATTTGACAAAACTACTGCTTGAGTTTAGACCACCACCATCTGATTTGATCCTGAGTCAAATTTGAAACTTGATCGTTCAACAATGGAGAAACACGATCAGAAGTTAATTCCCTATAGATTTGTATTGGGGAAAAATTAATTCTGGATACTATGTACTCCTTAATCTCTTCAGACACCCTTTTGTCCATGTAGGGCTCATGGGTCAAGTGTTTATAAGAAACAGAAAAGGATTTTGTTTTAACATAATACGTTATATTTAAAGACGAATTGCACCGATTCAATTTTTGACGCCTTGTAGGTGCATTTCGTTTACCGGTAGATTTTCCTTTTCTTTGAGATGCTGCATCTTGAGAGCAGGAAAACCTTCTATTATACTTTTCATTTGTCACTGTTGATGCAGAAGTGACAAATCTAAAACCGGTAATCTCAAATATTGGATCAACAATATTTGAGTTAATATAGGTAAATAACACATCTTTTTCTTCCTTATTAAACTTTTTATAAGGATTGGCTGAGATTTTTTTACTATATTCTGATGGCAGTGGAAATTTTACTGTTCTTAATGCAGAGATGTTATCACTGCAATTGATTTCTAATGAACTTAAAAACTCATCAAGGCAAGAATATACCTGGGTTTTTCTTTTTCCACTCTCCTTTATTTGTTTATTATTCACATCAACTGTAGAACACTTTTGGTGAATATTTCCATTTCCATCATTTGAACCAATGCAACTTTCTTTATTGACCGAGTCATCCCTACCTATTGTAGTTAAACTATCAGTTGAAGAGAATTTATGTTTGTCGGAAGCTAAAAAGTTATTAAATGACCCTCTACTGGCGTCTATCTGTGTACAGCTTTTAGGATCTGGTATAAAAACATTCGACGTTTTGGTAAGCTTAAAATCAAAAGCTTGTATTCCATGTTGAGTATCTCCATTTTTGTTGAGCTCAGTATAGTCTAATTTTCTATTTGGTAATGTTAATATAAAATCTTTCTCATCATCTTCATGGAATAAATCATATAAAGGATCATTAGTTTCTTCAGGGGTGTCTTCAAACAAATCATTTAATGTGTGGGAACTTAATGATTTGTTAATATCATTTGGGTTATTTTTTTCAGTTTCTCCTAGGTTATTTAATTTTTCAACTCCAAAATTATTTAACACATCATAGGATATGACGTGATAGATACTAGTTTCCTGTAAACTGGGTTTTTCTATTGTATCCGAATCATTTCCATCATCCGTACGAGTTTTTATATATATATTTAATTTATCGATTAATTTGTCTGAAGCAATATTCTCTATTTTCTCATCGAGAATTCCGTCCGTCGAAAAAAGACTTTCAGCCGAAAAATCTGTTTTTTTATGCTTATTATATATTAAATTATTTACATCATTTTTTTTAGAGGCAACCGTTGCTCTTTTTTGTGGTCTTTCACAAACACCTTCATCTTCACAACGAGACCTTTTATTTGATTTTTTCTCAACATTAAGAAAACTATCAAAAGAGGTATCATTAGTGAAGAGATTTTCATCTTGACAAAATATATTTTCATTTTGTAAAGCTAACATTTTAGTTGCACTTTTAGAAAAAGACTCGAATTCAGAAATATCAACATCATCTTGAAAGAATCCCGAGTTGAAAATGGGAAAGTCTGAATCGTCTAAAAGAAAAGAGTCCATTTTTGCTATGATTCTATATTAATAATATCTATTATTTTAATACAAATTTATTAAGTAAAAGTCACGAACTTTAGTAAATATCGGTATTATTTTGATGATTGGTATATTTTGTATGCCTTAGGAATAAAAAAAAAAAAAGAGGAGGAACTTTTTTTAAAAAAACGAGGAAATAGCATACACTCATCATTTGTTTATTTTGAAATTTACCAACAAATAAATAAAGCATTTGTTATGATTGAATTGTAACAGATGTTTTTTTTTTTTTTTTTTTTTTTTTTTTTTTTTTTTTTTTTTTTTTTTTTTTTTTTTTTTTTTTTTTTTTTTTTTTTTT
>JAJMCY010000200.1:0-10712 GCA_030565755.1 Ascobotryozyma cognata
TAATAAATAATAATAAATAATAATAAATAATAATAATAAATAATAATAAATAATAATAAATAATAATAAATAATAAATAAATAGTAAATAAATAATAAATAAATAGTAAATAAATAATAATAAATATTAATAAATAATAAATAAATAGTAAATAAATAATAAATAAATAGTAAATAATAAATAAATAAATAGTAAATAAATACTAATAAATAATAATAAATAATAATAAATAATAATAAATAATAATAAATAATAATAAATAATAATAAACAATAAATAAATAATAAAATAATGTAACACCCACCTTGGAAATAACTTCAGCAGTCTCTCTAAAAGAATGACATCTACCCAAATTTGATCTAGCTAAAAAATCCTCAATAAGACGAATTCCAATACTATAACCCATCTTTTCTAATTGTTTATTCACAGACGAATATTTCCCATTGAAATCTCTACACAATTGTGCTACAATTGATCCATAGGTGAGAGTTACCAACTCGGCATTCTTTAGTTAGTAATTGATAAAAACTGTACATACATATATACATATTATACATATATACATATTATACGTAGTATACGTAGTATAATATGTGTAGTATATGTAATATAGATAAATGTATACATTTTTACTTACATTTGGTATACAGAATGTATACCAAATGTAGGTAAAAATGCACATATAAATGCAAACAAAAAAAAAAAAAAATACACAAACCAACTATACTAACATATAGTTAATAAATAATATTAAAAATACACACCGTCTTCTCCACCTTATTCTTCCAAAGTTCTTCTCCCGTGTCTCGTAAAGATTTTGACATTTTTCTTTTAGTTTTTATGTTTTTTCGAGGTTCAAAAGGTTCTTCTTACTAATATTATTTAAATTGTTTGTAATATTTTTACAAATATTAGTAACTTTTAAAGAAAATTTACTAATAATTATACCATTCTTACTAATTATATACAATTTATTACAAATACACTTATTAGCGAACTAACTGTAAATCTTTCTGGACATCACTTTTTTAAACTTCACCATGTCTCAAATAGCAAAAAGAAGAAAAGAGGACTTAAGTCATTCTGTGAGTATTTTATTATGTTTTAATGTATTTTTTATGTTTTTTTTTACTATTTAATTACTAACTTTTAGTTTCCAAGATACTCAAAATTGGCTGCTCCGATTGTACAATTATCTGGTACAGAGGTGTGTTTTTGCGGTTGTTTTTATTATATTAGATATATAATGATTTACATTGTTTTTGTGTATTATTGTGTATTTTTGTGTATTTTTGTGTATTTTTGTGTATTTTTTTGCATATTTTTATCTACTTATATGCTAATCTTTTGCTAATTTTAGGGCCCCTTGTATTGCGCTAGATATGATCCTACAGGAGAAAAAATCGCCACTGCTGGTGAAAATAAATGTCTATGTGAGTGGTGATTATTATTTTGTTTGCATATAGTTATTACTATATATTTTGTGTATATTTGTATTTGCATTTTGGTACATTTGCATTTAATGTACATGCAATATGCAAATAAACACAATAGATACATACTTGTGCTATAATTTCTACCATATTATTTTATACCATACCTCTGTTATACTGTGTTGTACTATTTGTTTCTATGTTACTTTGTTATTAATTATTTATCTATTTGTTACTAACGGTAGACCTCTGGGAATCCTATGGAGAAAACAAAAACTATGGGGTAATAAAAGGACACAAAGGTCCGATTTTGGATCTTTGCTGGGGTAAAGATTCATCAGTAATTTATTCTGTATCTTCAGATATGACTCTGAGTTCCTGGGATGTTTACACTGGGAAAAGAATTAAAAAACACACTGGACATAAAGGAATTATAAACACATTAGATAAAAATAAACGTGGATCAGAAATAATTTTCACCGGTTCTGATGATGGTTGTATAGGAATTTGGGATCCAAGGGAAAAAAATTGTATTTCATTAATTTCAACTGATTTTCCAATACTAGCACTAGCAACAGATCAATTTGGTTCATTGTTTTATTCAGCTGGTATTGATGATAATATATCTGTACGGGATATAAGAAAAAATAATTCAATTTTATATACTTTATCTGGGCATTCAGATTCAATTACTAGTTTAAATGTTTCACCAAGTTCAGAATTTTTATTATCAAATTCAATGGATTCTTCAGTAAAGATTTGGAATATTAATCCATATGTACCAGAACAAGAAAGTAGATTAATAAAAACATTAGATGGAGCTCCTTCTGGTTTGGAAGGTAATTTAATAAGAGCAAGTTGGAACTCAGATTCAACATTGGTTGCATCGGGTTCAAGTGATAAGACAACTGTTATTTGGAATGTAAATACAGGTAAAATGTTATACAAATTACCTGGTCATTCAGGGTGTGTAAATGATGTACGGTTTGGACAGGATAATGTTATTCTGTCATGTTCAAGTGATGGCACATGTTTGCTAGGTGAACTTCCTATAAATAAATAATTTCGTCAGAATTTTAATTTGAGACTTGTTTGTGTTGTAAATAAAATAACTAATCTAAAAGGTCTATTCAATAGTTTTTTGTGTTATTCATTTGTAAACTGAAATAAATATTTTAAAAGATTGTTTATAGTTAATTTAAGAGCATTCTAAATTTAGGATAAATAAATTTATTTAAGCTTTTTTAAGAATATTTCAAACTCATTTTAAGATTATTTATCTACAAAACAAGGAATTTTAAGTCTCTATGCAAGATTCCAAGAAATTCTTTTTTAATTAAGGAACCCGATAGAAATTAATTTAATGTTAAGTACATTATTTAAATTTAATTTACTTAAACTTATTTGTAGTTCTTTCTATATTTTACTTTTTATCTATATATATATAATGCTAAATAAATAATAAATGCTAAACAAATAAATAATAAATATATAACAAATAAATAATAAATAAACTACTTATTAAAAAAATTAAAATCCATTATAGCAATACAGTAATTAATCATTATTCTTGTTCCTACGTCTAAAAGAAAACTTTCTGGTAATAGGAACATTTTGAACTTGAGATTTTTGTCTTAATCTTTGAGCATAACCCACCAAACTTTCAATAACACTTTCAAAAGCAATTTTATCAGCTTTAGCTGATTCGTATTTTGCTTCCCATAATTTTAATGATTCTTTTACAATTTCTATGCCATTTAGTAAACTATTTATATGTGTTTCCAACTCATGAGTAGTCATATTATTAAGGGCCGTATCTGATGTTTTTGCTAATTGTTGAAGTGCAATAATGTCAATACTATTATTATTATTATTATTGTTGCTATTGTCATTAGTATTATTTTTATCGTTATTATTATTATTATTGTTGTTATTAATAGTGTCTATACTCTTTCGTATATTGTTATCACTAGATACTTCAATACTATTTCTATTTGAAGAGATATTTGAATTTTTGAAAAATGGATGTAAAATAAGTTTTTCTGCTTTTGTTTCTGCTGGTAATATTTCATCTAAATCAACAGGAATTCCTAAGGATATTAAAAACTTCCTTCTAATTACAGATTTTTGCCAATCAACATTTGATAAACTTGTTAAAGAGTAAGGAGAGGTTATTAAATGTTCCCATATTTGTTTTGATCTTTCAGAAAATAATATAGGCGTATCACATACTTCTGAGTCTTCATAATTCTCACAGGAAACTAAATCCTTTTCAATATTTGAATACATTGGAGTCAAAAGCTTTGATATTTCTTTACGCAGAGATGACGTTACAAAGCATTTTTCATCTAAAGGTTGTACTTTTTTATTTGCATTTAAATCATTTTCATTTGCATTTATCTTTATGTTTTTATTTAAATCATTTTCATTTGTGTCATAGGTGTTAAAATCATTTGCATCCGATCCTTCAAAATCGTTAAATTCGTCAAAATCGTCAAAATCGTCAGAATCGGAAGTGTTATTATTATTAGTATTATTATTATCACTGTCTAATTTTTGTAAATCATTTGTATTTTTATCGTTAATAGATTTTTGCGTGTATTCTGTGTTTTCTTCTGCATCTACAGAAACATCTTGCGTGTCTTGAATGTTTGAAATATCCCGTGGATCTTCATAATAGGTGTATATATTTTCCTCTGTAGCGTCTTCAAATTTTTCTTCTATTTTATCTTCGGTTGAATTTTCCATTTTATATTTTCTTATTTAATATTCTAATATTCTAATATTTTAATTATTTAATTATTTTATTTTTTATAATTTATTATTAAAAACTGCAGCTTACTTAGTAAAAATGGTTTTCGATACGCTTTAAGAATATATTTACGTATTTATTTATTATTCATTATTTTTTTATTTATTTATTTATTACTTATTTATTATTTATTACTCTGTATTGGAATTTATTTACTTGTTTCTTGGTTAATTTTGGTTGAATTTTGTAAATTTTTATTTAATTTTGGTCGATTTGGTTGATTTTTTTTAATTTTTAACTGACAATTGCTTAAACATAATATTTAAAATCCAAATACTTCATTAAACTGTGACTTTGTAATATTATTATTTACTTTTTTTGAATTTGTTTGCAGTATTTTAAAATATTTTTATCTGTTTTATTTATTTTTAGATCTTTAATCGTTTTAAATTAAATTTTTTTTTAATTAAGCTGGTTTAAATTAAAATTGCTTAGGGTTTTTATTTAATAACATTTCCTATTTAGGTGAACTTTGCTTCATTTTAGGTTGCTATTTCCTATTTTGGTTAATTTTAAACCTATAAAAAAAAAGTTTGCGTTTAAAATGCCTTTTTAATTTATTTTTTTGATTTATAAACCTATATTTTTTATAAAATTAGCTAGAATAGTGAATAAATTTGTTCAAATTGGAAGTTTTCTATGGTTGTTTTATAGGCTTTTGTGTATTTTATTAGTTTTAGTATTTTTTTATATTTTTTTTTATTTAAAATCCTTACATTTTACACTCACCACCAGTCAAAATGATTGATGAAGGAACCAATATTGCAAAAATCTTTGTTGGACATAGTTTAATTGAATACAGTGAGTGGAATTTGTTGTATTTTATGTATTTTATGTATTTTATGTATTTTGTAGCGTTTATTTGCATTTTATATGCATTTCATTAAATTCACATAATACTATAGTACATAAAAATAAAATAGTAGGAATTATAATATTGTAATTTAATTTATTAGTTATTTACTTAGTGTATTATTTATTCATTATTTTTTACTAACATATAGTCACTTTATTCACTTTATATATTGGAAGAAAAGCATTTCCTGGAATATTTAGTCCGCTATCTAAACATTATAAAATAATAGTAATACTATTTTCATTATTATTTACAGGGATTAGAATTTTTGAATTATTGGAAAGTTTTAAAAAAAACAGTCTTTATAAACTATTAGATATCTCCACGGATGCTAGTAAAAGAATTATTAAAAAACAATTTAGAAAAATTAGTATGAAATTACATCCTGATAAAGTTGGAGATTTATATAAAAATGATTATATGGAATTTCAAAGAATAACTGAAATTTTAACTAATGATTCTACAAGATTTGCTTATGATAGATTAGGTCCAGTGGTTTTATCGTATAAAAATTTATCAGATTTTAAAATAAGTGATTTTATTCAAAACTCTTTTTTATCAATATTAACTAGTTCTTTGGCACCTTTATTACCAGTATGTGTTAGTTCAATTTGGCAAAGAAATTTTTCTTGTTTTTATTGGAAATTATTTCTTATCATAATTTTAGTATCCATACAATCTTTTGTTTATACATATCCAAAAAATTTATCTATTCATTTATATAGAGATTTTTTACCTTTTGAATATATTTTAATTTTAAAAGAAATTATCTTTTTGTTAATTTCTTACTCAAGTTGGTTTTCCTCAGTTTATCCTGCATTTGATTTTAAAAATGAGTTTTTAAATCATCAAAAAATTTCAAATTTAATTATAAAGGAATCGAAAGATGTGTATAAAAAGCAAAGAGATTGCATATTTGACAAAGATTTTCAAAATATTGATATGAATATTGATACAAATATTGACTCAAATGCTGATATAAATATTGACATAAATCCTCCTAATGTTTCTACTCAGAATACTAATAAAACTAATTCAATAGTCATAAATGAACTTTCAAAGTGTTATTTGAATTATATTTCGTCATAATTATCGTTATTATTTTTATTCTTAATATTATTCTTATTATTATTATTTATTGTTATTTATCATTACTCATATTCATTATATCTTTTTTTATTTATATTCATTATATTTATATTTATATTTATTTACATTTACATTTATATTCATTATATCTTTTTATATTTTCATTTTATTAACCAAGTTTAATTGCGAATATATACATTTCTGGAGATGTCGCATAATAAAAAATACCAGTTGGTTGAAAACTCTCTTGGGTTACTTTTAACGAATTGAATTCTGCATTGTTAGTTAAATATAGTGTTTTAATTTTTAATATAATATTACTCACCACAAAGGTTTAAAAAATAAGTAATTGTCTCTTCTTTTCTTTTAGCTGCTGCAATAATCGCATATGAGTTTTGATTTAAATTGTTTTTAAGTGTTTGGACTAAATCAGGAATAAAGGTACTATCATAGGTCTGTTATTAGGATGTGCATGATTATATGTATATTATATGTGTATTATATATGTATTATATGTGTATTATATGTATATGTATATTATATGTATATTATATGTGTATTATAAATGTATTATATGTATATTATATGTATATATAATTATACACATTTATATACAAACAAATACTCACCACATCAGATGCTAAAATTAACTTTATGTCATGGTTAAATTTCTCATTTCCACCCCATATTAACTTTTCAGGTTTTAAATATTCATCTGCATCATTTAATTGAATATTTTCCTTTAATAAACTAATAATATTTTCATCACCATCAGTTGAATAAATAAATTTATTTTTAATTCTATAATATTCTAAAATACGAAAACAAATTAAACTAATAAAACCAGTTCCAGTTCCTAATTCAAGAATATTTTCTTCTTTATTATTTATAAGAATTTTATAATTTTTTATTAAATATTCACCTAAAGCAAATGCAGCTTCCCAAGTTCTAAAACCTGTGGTTCCAGAAAATGAAATTAAATTTCTATTTTCTTTAATTGCAATAGGTAAAAATGGATTTTTAATACAATAATAAATTACTGAAGGTTTTATATAATTATTTAATTTATCATTATTTAAATTATTAATATTATTGTTTTCATTATTATTCAAAATATCTATATAAATATCATAAATTTCAACATCTACATCTTTATTATTATTTTCTAATAAATTTATTAATTTTTTTAAAATGGAACGTTTATAAAATAATGGAATTGAATTTAAAATAGGATTATTAAAAATTATTTTACACAATTTATTTTGTTCTAATACTAATTTATCGATTTCAATGTCATTTTGTTCGTTTTTTTCATTTTTTTCGTTTTTAAAAAAAATAAATTCTTTACTTGGTACAATTTGTATGTATTGTTTAAAAATATTTAAAATTGATTCATTGGTTTTTAATTTTTCTGTAATTTCGTATATTTTTATTAATTTTTCTTTTTCTTTTAACATTTTGAGATGTTAATGGGAAAAAATAAAATAAAATAAAATAAAATAAAATAAAATAAAATAAAATAAAATAAAATAAAATAAAATAAAATAATATAAAATAAAATAAAATAATATAAAATAAAATAAAATATAACAAAATAAAACACAGATCCTATAGGAATCCTAATTGAAATCTAAGAAAAATAAAAAACCTACTGGAAACCCAAACTAATGAATAATAATAGCAAACACAATATGAGAAAAAATAAAAAAAAAAAAAAAAAATTTAAATTATATAAATAGTTTATAGCCGTAAACGGCTATAAATCATTAATAACCGACATTTCTTGGTATCCATAGCAGCTGCCCCAAATACAGCTGAATCTTAAAAAAATAAAATAAATTAAATTAAATTAAATTAAATTAAAAATAAATTAAAATAAAATAAAAATCTATAATTAAAGCTTTTTTTTTAAAAAAAAAAAATAAACTATTACAACATGGCAGAAATAGAAATTGATGAATCTGAATTAATTTTAGAAAATTGTAATGGTAATAATACTATAGGAAATAATAATAATGATAATAATAATAATAACAAAATATTAACTAGAAATGTTGGAACACAAACAGAAGATTTAGAAAGTGAATATTTAAGTAGTTCAGAATTAAGAGGTAGAGAAAGATTACAATTTATGAAAGGCCAAAATGCCTATTGTAGAAGGAATTTTGCCTTGTGTTATGATGACATTACTGAGGTAGAAAGGAATGAACACAGCAATGAAAATGACAATGAAAATGAAAATGGAAATGACAATGACATTGGAAATAAAAATAATGACAACAATATTAGTAGAAGATCAAGATTTGCTAGTAAAGCCAAAGATGCATTTGAAAGAATTGGAGAGAAATTATTTCGTGGATCAAGAAGTTTATCTCATATAATGGATCATAGATATGAGGGGAGAATTCGAAAACCTAACTTACGAAATTATAGAAGAAATCATAGAACAAATTATAATTCACGTTTAGATTATAAATCAAATTTAAATTCAGATTTAAATAGAAATACAAGTGATGATTCTTGGAAAGCTAAAATTAGTTTTGATGTTGTAGAATGTTATGAACCAAATGTTTATAGAGCTATATTACCTTCTTTTCCATTTTCTGATCCTAAAATTAGAAAATTTATAGATGATATTGATATAAATTCAAAAGACTATAAATATTTAAGATCAAATATTCGTAATAATTATTATGAAGAAGATAAAGATGAGATAGATGGTATTGATATTACAAATTTAGATGACTTAGATTTATCAAAATCAAAATCAGGAGATGTAATTATATTTAAAAGAATGATTTTAAATCCAAAAACATTTACACCACAATTATCAGGTTATAAGGTTGGAAAAATTATAGAAAATTTTTATCCAAAGGATATTATTGAATTAAGATTATCTTCAGATTGTACATTTCCAACTCTTTTAAAAAAAAATGATGGTACATTATATGATCCTTTTAATATATCTCCAACACTAGAAATTGCACGTGATTTAAAATTAAGCTATAATGAACTTTCAGATTGTAAACTAGCATCTAAGGATAAATTTGTTGAATAAAAGCTATTTATTATAAACAATACTACGGTGGTTAATTACAATTTTAATATATTAATAAGTTAAATCTATATACACTGGTATGTTTTATTGTCATGTTTTATTATTATTAATATTTTTATCGGAAACTGATTGATATTTTTCATATTCTTTTTGTAATCTTTGTTGCATTTCAAAATCTGCAGTCCTTTCTTTTCGAATTTTCATACGTTCTTCATCATTAACTACTCCCTGATACATTGCCTAAAAAAATATTAGTATTTGTTATTAGTAATATTTAGTTGTTTATTACTAACAATATAATTTATATCAGTAATGATCTACGTATTTTTATTAATATTTAAGCATATGTTACTAATATGTGTCGTAATATTAGTCATACACAATAAATATTAATAACACTACACACCTCAAGTTCTGCTTTTTGAGTAGCATGAACAATATAAACAATTGAACCAACAGATAAAGTTGTGCCAATTAAAGTGAGAACTGCTTTTCTTGACATTTTACTATGTGAGAGAATGATTAATTAATTGATTATTTATTTTATTTTATTTTATTTTATTTTATTTTTTTAATTTTATTTTTAGTTTTTAATTTTAATTTTAATTTATTTTAATTTGTTCTTTGATAAATGACTATTTTAACTTTAAAGGTTGATAAATTATTATAGTAAAAATGCGTTGCTACGGGTCTTTGTGTTACAACGGGGGAAAAAGAAAAATACATTATTTAAAGTCAGTAACCATAGCAACCAATTCAATAATTAATCAAGTATACCTACAAGCAGAAAAAAAGAATATAAAGATTAATCTTTATTATAAAATTGTGTAATAATTTAGTACAAAGTTAATATTTATTTGGATAATAGATAGTTAATATGGTGAGAGATTAATTTAATTTGTTATATTATATTTGTATATTTATTTGTTTTATAGAAATACTAACTAGTTTATTTGTTTATTTTTATATAGTCTGCTCAAAGTTCTGCGGGTATTAAAACTTTATTAGAAGTGGGTTTTTTTAGGTTTCTCTATAGCTTTTTTTTTTTTCCTTTTATCTCTTCTAGAAGAATTTTATTATTGACTATTATTTATAATATTAGGCTGAAAAAGAAGCTCAAGCGATAGTTCAAAAAGCTAGAAATTGTATGATTTATATGATATAATATTATTATATTATTGTAATTATCTATTGATCAATTACTAATTTAATCAGATCGGATTCAAAGACTTAAGGCAGCAAAATCAGAAGCTGTAAAGGAAGTTGAAGCTTATAGAAAACAAAAGGAAGATGAGTTTAAAAAGTTTGAGCAAGAGGTTGGTGATATGTTTTTATTTTTGTTTATTTTTTGTTTATTTTTTGTTTATTTTTTGTTTATTTTTTGTTTATTTTTTGTTTATTTTTGTTATTATTTGTTTATTTTTTGTTTATTTTTTGTTTATTTTTTGTTTATTTTTGTTATTA
>JAJMCY010000200.1:10812-22561 GCA_030565755.1 Ascobotryozyma cognata
TTTATTTATTTATTTATTTATTTATTTATTTATTTATTTATTTATTTATTTATTTATTTATTTATTTATTTATTTATTTATTTATTTATTTATTTATTTATTTATTTATTTATTTATTTATTTATTTATTTATTTATTTATTTATTTATTTATTTATTTATTTATTTATTTATTTATTTATTTATTTATTTATTTATTGATTGATTTATTGATTTGTTTGTTTATCTGTTTATTTATTTATTTTTTATTTATTTATTTGTTTATTTATTTATTATTACACATCACATGCTAATAACAGCATACTGGAAACAACACAAAATTAGAAAAAGAAGCTGAAAATGAAGCCATCGAAGCAAAAAAAAATATTGCAAATTTGGCTGCTAAATCCAGTGACAAGGTTATTCAATCTATAGTGGATTCAGTCATAACTCCAAAACCAGCTCTTCATATAAATGCCTCCTAATACATACTATTTAATGTTACTATTTATATTTATTATTTATATTTATTATTTACATTATTATTTACATTATTATTTACATTATTATTTATTGTTAATGTATATTATTATATTTGTATTCTTTACTACTGTTCATTTTGTATTCTCCATACAAACTAGGAAGATTAAATTAATTCAAGTATTTGGTTACTATAACAACGTATGAATAATTATAATTATTACATTGTATTACTAAGGAAAAACTAAAATTCAAAACTGCACAAATGTTTATTTTGTAAAGATTTATGCAACCAGCCAGCTTCTAGTGGGTGTATAGTTCTACTTTAAAAAATAAGGTACATTGAGTAGAACTTGAAAAAAATAAAAAAAAATAAAAAATAAAAATAAAAATAAAAATAAAAATAAAAATAAAAATAAAAATAAAAATAAAAATAAAAATAAAAATAAAAATAAAAATAAAAATAAAAATAAAAATAAAAATAAAAATAAAAAAAATAGTAACAGAAAAATGAATTTTACATATAAATTAAATGAACTTTTTACACAAAGTGAATTGGTAACATTTTTTAGCAGTTTCCTTATTTCATATATTATTTTTAAGGTTATTAAAAATAGAAACACTATAAAATATGTTTCTATAGATGAAATAGAACCTCCTCAGGAATCGAAACCTAATTCAAAGGGACTTTTAGAAACTGATTTTGCAGTATGTTTTTTTCTAATTTAGGTTGATTTTCATTGATTTGGTTGATTTTGGTTGATCTTTTATGTACTAACAAAAAGGATGAAAATATGATAAAATGCTATTGTCCAGCAACAGGAATGTTCCTTGGAGGATATAAAAGTGCTTCTAATAAATCAATTGATAATAGAATTAAATTAACACAACAAGCACAAAACAAATGGAAAAAAACAACATTTGAAGAAAGAAAAATTGTTTTAAAAAGTTTAGAAAATTATATAATTAAGAATCAGAAAAGTATTGCAAGAGTTGCTTGCAGAGATTCTGGAAAAACACTTTTAGATGCATCAATGGGAGAAATAATGGTTACATTAGAAAAGATTAATTGGATAAATAAATACGGAGAAAATATATTAAAAACTTCAAATAGACCTGGTCCAAGTAATGTTTTTCTTAAATATAAGAAAGCACAAGTTAAATATGAACCACTGGGTGTTGTTTGTGCTTTAATATCATGGAATTATCCTTTTCATAATTTAATGGGACCAATTATTTCAAGCATTTTTACTGGAAATGGTATTATTATTAAATGTTCAGAACAAGTTATTTGGAGTTCAATATATTTTATATCAATAGTTCGTCATGTAATTGAAAAATGTGGTTATGATCCAGAATTAGTTCAATTAGTTTTTATGTTACCACAAAATGCTGATTATTTAACAAATCATCCATCAATTTCACATATTACATTTATTGGTTCAATTGAAATTGCACATAAAGTTTCTTTAGCTGCATCAAAATCATTAACACAATTAGTATTGGAATTAGGTGGAAAAGATGCTATGATAGTTCTTGATTCTTATAAAAATATAAATTCTTTATGTTCAATAATATTAAGAGCTTCATTTCAATCTAGTGGTCAAAATTGTATCGGAATTGAAAGAATAATTTTATTACCAAAAAATTATAAATTAGTAAAAGAAATTTTATCAAGAAGAATAAAAAATCTTCGCTTAGGTTCCTCTTTAGATGAAGAAGAAGGTGTTGATATGGGTGCTTGTATTAGTGATAAAAATTTTAATTATTTAGAGAAACTTATTCAAAATTCAGTTGAAAATGGTGCAAATCTAATTTATGGAGGTTGTAGATATAATCATCCTAAATATTCAAAAGGTTTTTATTTTATGCCAACTCTTATTACTGAAGTTAAACCAGAAATGGAAATTGCACAAAATGAATTATTTTCTCCTGTAATTTTATTAATGGAAGCTAAAAATGTAGATCATGCTATTGAAATAGCAAATAGTACAAAATATGGACTTGGTGGCTCTGTATTTGGTGATACAAATGATAAAGATATTAATAAAGTTGTAAATGAAATGAATGTTGGGAATATTGCAGTTAATGATTTCGCTACTTTTTATACATGTCAACTTCCTTTTGGTGGATGTAAAAAATCTGGTTATGGTAAATTCGGCGGTGAAGAAGGCTTATTAGGTTTATGCATGGCTAAGTCAGTTTGTTATGATAAATACTATATGATACATACTAGTATACCTAAAGTTTTAGATTATCCAATTAAAAGTCTTTCTCGAGCATGGGATTTTGTTGAAGCTTTAAATGTTGGAGGCTACTCTAGTAGTATTACTGATAAGCTTTTTTCAATTTTTAAATTGGCAAACTCTTCACGTGGATGATTGCATTACCTACTGATTATGACAAGTTTTGAATTACATTTAATTTACACATTTGCATCTAATCTGTATTATGTTTACATTTAATTACATTTAAATTTAAAACCAATTTATACACATCGGATGTTTTGAAGATAGCTATACAGGATTACGAGAAACTCCATCCGAAAATTGAGAATCCTATAGGAAACCCGTTGCATTTAGTACAGTATTTTGAAAAACAAAAAGAACTTCACTGTACTAAATTTTTTGTTTTTCCAGGTCTGGTATTCCTTCTCATTGGTATTTACTTTAGTATTTCCTTTAGTATTTTCTTTAGTATTCTTTTAGTATTCCATTAGTATTCCATTAGTATTCCATTAGTATTCCTTTAGTATTCCTTTAGTATTCCTTTAGTATTCCATTAGTATTCCTTTAGTATTCCTTTAGTATTCCTTTAGTATTCCTTTAGTATTCCTTTAGTATTCCTTTAGGTTTGGAACTTTTTTTTTGTAGTGGCTTCCATAAAGATATATTTGGGACTATTATTAGAAATTCTTGAAATTTGTATACGTTTTTAAACCTACTTTGATTTTCACTTCTGGTCCGGAAACCGTAAGGTTTCCGATCTAGTATTGGCCATTTTCTCCCCTAGTAAATTTATAAACTTGCTTCTAATATAACAAAAAAATTATTTTTTTATTATGTAAAATAAAAAAAAAAAAAAACCCAATTTTAAATAAATATCATTGTGGTCACCATGACAACCAATTAAATATACAATAGAAATTAATAAAAACTAGAAAAGTAAACTAAAAATAACCTAAAAATAACCAAAAAATACTTGAAAAACAATCAAAAACACTTGAAATTACTACAAAAAAAAAGAGTTAAAGATTTCTGATTTCAATGAAAGCTTTTTACAGTATAATAAAATGTGTATTCCTGATTTTTTTGCTAATAAATGGATCATTTGGCACAAATTTACAAGTTGAAACTCAGATGCAGGCCGTTTGGGATCGCCCGCCGTTTATAGTTGAAATAATGTGAGCTTTTTATGTTTATTAATTAATTAATTTTTTATTTATTGGTTTCGTCATAGGTTTCGTGTTTTATTTATTTTTTTTTTTTTTTTCGCTTTTATTACTTACTATCTACTCTTACATACATACTAACAACCAGTGAAACAATCGCAGGCGATAACTCAGAAAAATACTTTTCGTTCATTACTAAACTTTACGAAAATATAATAGATTTAGGAATTGAATCGGTAAATAAACTATCTGCAAAGAAATTATATGATTTATCAATAGAAACCGCGACTGGATTAGGATATTTTATTGATGATTCTCAAAGATCAATATTTGATTTAGAATTATATTTACATAATTCGGTTCCAAAAATTCAATCATATTATGAACTTTATAATAGTAATAATAATAATAATAATAATAATGATATTGATAATCCAGTATTAATGGTTTATAATAATGAAAATTTATATAAAATTGATGATTTATACGCGTTAAAGTCAACATCAAAAATAATAATTCCAGATTTATATCCTTTTGATCATATATTTCAAAAATCAATATCTGCTCCATATCTTATTTTATTTGCAGATTTATTATCTCCAGATTTTTTCCAAATTCATTCACTTTTAATGGAATTTGCAAATGATGGAAAAATTTCCTATGTTTTACGTTATAAACCTTCTCCGTCACTTGAATCGAAAAAATTATTTTTATCTGGTTATGATGCACAATTAGCTTTAAAACGTACTGATTATCTTGTAATTGATGACAGGGATCATAAAGAGAATATTGAATCTCAATTAGAAGAAAGTTCTGTAGATGAAAATGATGAAAGTGATAAAAAAAATAACAAAAAAAATAATAAGAAAAACAATAAAAAAAATATTAAAAATATCAAGAAAAATAATAACAAAATAGATAAAAAATCATTTGCAGATATTATAGCATCAAATTCAATTCCAGAATATAAAAAACCTTCATCAAGTAAGATAAATACTATAGATCATAAAGCTGCAATCTTTATTGCCCAAAGTGAAAATCCATTAGGATCTTTAGTAAATATCACTAAAAATTTTCCTAGTTATGCTTCTCACCTTGTAAATTTGGATATTAATTCTTTTGATGAAGCGTTTTTAGAGGAATTAAAATTAAATTCTGCAAATGGGCTCGCTTTAGGTTCAAATAGATTATATATAAATGGTAGATATTTGAATTTATATGGTGATAGCATTTTCAATGTTTTACAAATTATTAAATCTGAAAATACATTACTTAATCAATTTAAACAATTGAATTGTGATCCTAAATCTGCACTATCTATTTATACTAATGCTGATTTTATCTTATCTAAAAAGGATCTTGTCACGCTAAAATATGATGTTCGAGATGATATTGAAAATAATTCTGCTATTTACTATTTAAATGATATCGAACATGATTCAAGGTATAAAAATTGGAAACCTTCCGTGAAAAAATATCTTGAACCAGTAGGGTTTGAAATGGTTCCTCCACCTGTTAAACGCAATACATTTTACTTAATAGTACCGATTGATTTTGCATCAATGGACTCCTTGGTCTTAGTTGAAAGATATTTTTTAAGAATGGTTTATCAAAGTATCCCTATTCGCATAGGTTTAGTTCCAATTTTTGATTCAAAATATTCAGATGAGCAAGCTAGAATTTTTATTTATTTTCTTAAAACATTCGGACTAAAATCTGCTCTTGATTATTTTCGTTCTTCATTTGAGAATAAATTTGTACCATCCGAAAAAATCTTTAATAGGGTGGAAAAAAATTATTCTATTAAGAAAGATAAAGAAAGAATATTATTTTCCAACGTTTCAAATTATTTTAATGACGAAATTAATTCTGCAAAACATTGGTCGGAAAGACTATCAATTAATCCTTCTGAAAAATTAATTTTCATAAATGGATATAAACTAAATATAAATAATGATCAATGGATAATGAATGTATTTTCAACACTTAAAAAGGAGCTTGAATATTTACAAAATTTAATCAAAGATAATAAGGTAAATGATGATTCTAAAGATATTTATTCTATTTTATTGGAAGGTTCAACTACAAGTGTTAACAGATATTTGAGTGGAAATTTGAATGCTAGAAATTTTAAAAACACATTAGAATTATACGCTGATATGAATAGTGAAAATAATAAAATGCTTGGTGACTTGCCATCTATTGTATTTACAGGAAATGAAAATATAGTATCTTCAGAGATTATTCTTGCAGTGGATTTTGATAATAAATATGGGTTGAATACTTTAAAATCAGTCATTACTTTTTTCTCAAACCTTGATAAGGAAAAATATAAAACTGTAAAAATTTCTTTAATAAATATACATGATATTTCATCTAATGAAAAACCTACATTGTCAACTTTTATTACTAAATTTAGTTTAGAAACTGGAAAGCCACTTGATGAGAATTTATTATTAAGTGTGATTAATGAACTTGAAAAAGAGGATAATGAGAATAATAATAATGAAAACAATAGTCAATGGGGATACAAAAATTGGGATGCTAGTGATCAAATTATTTCTGAAAAATATTGGAATGATGTGAATTCTATAATTGATTCATCTTTAGGAATAAAAAACTCTTGCTTTTTAATGATGGATGGTCATAAAATTGATTTTCCATTTAATATAACATTTTCAGCTGAAGATTTACAAACATTTTTTAATAATGAATTAATGTCAAATACTTTACCAATTATTCCTATTGCTGAGAAATTTGGAATTGATTTAACAAATTATAATTCAACAATATTTTCACAACTTATTTCATTATTTTCTTATTCATATTATTCATTACAAAAAAATGATATTTTAATAAATGATAGTCCAAGACATGAAGAAGTAAATTATTGGAGTATTGGAAATTCTTGTGGTTTTATAGCAGGTACAACAAATAGTCGTGAAGATGCATATTATAGAATTGATGCTACAATTGATCCTGTAAGTGAGACTGCACAACGTTATTCTGAAATATTGGATGTTTTATCTAAAATTCCAAATCTTTTTATTCAAGTAACATTCAGTCCTACAAGACTGGATAATGAATTACCTGTAAAAAGATATTTTCGATCATCAATTTCCAGTAAGATTGAATTTGATAAAAATGGAGAAATTGTAGAACCAAAAATTTGTTTTGAGGATGTAGAAAAAGGTACGCTTTTCACATTAGATATGATTACACCACCTTCATGGATTGTTAGAGCATCGAATTCTGAAACGGATCTAGATAACATTATTATAAATAAACCATCAGAAAATGTTTATGCAACTTATGAATTAAAAAATATTTTAATAGAAGGCCATGCTAAAGATTTTAATAAGGCTGAACCTCCAAGAGGATTAGAATTAATTTTAAAGGATTCGAATAATAAGGAAATTGATGATACAATAGTTATGGCGAATTTAGGATATTTTCAATTTAAAGCATATCCTGGTAAATTTTCGATTGATTTTAAATATAAGATATTTAATGACGTTTTCAATGTCAAAGGTTGTTCTTATCTAGAATTTGAAGATAATCTTGATAAATCATCTTGTGATTCTATTTATATTACATCATTTACTGGTGAAAGAATTTTTTACTCTCTTGAACGAACATCAGATTATTTAAAAAGTGAATTAATTGATATAGAAACTAATGAAGATATACAAACTAATGAAGGTATTGACTTGGTTGAACAAACTAAATCAAAAATGAAAAGTTGGTTTGGGAATGGAAATAGTGTTAATAAAAAAGGATCGAAAAGTCAAGCTGAAATAAATATTTTTTCAGTTGCTTCAGGACATTTATATGAAAGATTTTTAAGTATAATGATTTTAAGTGTGATGAAAAATACAGATACAACAGTTAAATTTTGGTTTATAGAGAATTTTCTTTCACCATCATTTATTAAATTTATTCCATATCTTTCAAAAAAATATAAATTTGATTATGAATTTATAACATATAAATGGCCACAATGGTTAAGACAACAAAAGGAGAAGCAAAGAATAATTTGGGGATATAAAATTTTATTTCTTGATGTATTATTTCCATTAGATTTAAATAAAGTGATATTTGTTGATGCAGATCAAGTTGTTAGAACTAATATGAAGGAATTAGTTGATTTGGATCTTAAAGGTGCACCATATGGATATACACCAATGTGTGATTCACGTAAAGAGATGGAAGGATTTAGATTTTGGAAAACAGGTTATTGGAAAACAGCATTAGGACCAAAATTAAAATATCATATTAGTGCATTATATGTAATTGATTTAAAAAAATTTCGAAAATTGGCAGCGGGTGATAAATTACGTTCACAATATCAACAATTATCAGCAGATCCAAATTCTTTATCTAATCTTGATCAAGATTTACCAAATAGTATGCAAAGAATTATTCCGATTTATTCTCTTCCACAGGATTGGTTATGGTGTGAAACTTGGTGTTCTGATGAAGCATTAAAGACTGCTAAAACTATTGATTTATGTAATAATCCTTTAACAAAGGAACCAAAGTTGGATAGGGCTCGGAGACAGTTGCCGGAATGGGTTAGTTATGATAATGAAGTTTCTAGTTGTCGCAAGGAGTTTGAGGGTCTTGCGCAGGTGCATGATGAGTTGTGATGTGTGTGTGTGTGTGTGTGTGTATGTGTGTATGTATGTGTGTATGTATATATATATATATATATATATATATATATATATATATGTATGTATGTATGTATATATATGTATATATATATATGTATGTATGTATGTATATATATGTATATATGTATAATATGTATATATGTATAATATGTATATATGTATAATATGTATATATGTATAATATGTATATATGTATAATATGTATATATGTATATAAACACATTAACGAATATGCGCCTTCACATCTATCACTCTATCTGGAATATCATCATCTACAAAAGTAGAATATAAACCATTTAAATCGTCATCCAAAATAATACAACTACTTCCCAAAGGTCTATAAATTTCAATTCTTAATTTAGCATAATCAGAATTTAAGCGTTCAATAATAATTATTTTTGCAATTCCTATTCTATTATTATTATAAATTACACCTGATGTAAAAACAGACATAGTTTCTTTAATAGAAATATTTTTAACTGAATCCTGTTTTATTCTCATTTCACTTGAGATTGATTCTATAGGACCTAAAGAAATAATGAAATTCTTTTGATACTGATTTAAATCATTTGGAATTAAAAATGAATAAATTCCCTTTTCATCAATTTCTAATGCATAATTAATTCTTTTAGTTACAAATTTATTTATTTGATCAAAATCACCAAAAATACCACCACGATTTAACCTAAGCCCTAAATATTTACCTCTTAAATTCATATCATTCCATCTATTTAAAACTTTAATATTTAATAATTTTCTCCTTCTAAATGCAAATAATAATCCTAATGGTATTGAAATAATTAAACTTAATATGAAAAATGTTGGTATTAAAATAATTCCAAAAATTCCACTAAATATTAAAATTAAATTTTCTCTATTAAAATATCTAAATTTTAATGAATTTAAATATAATTTGATTTTTTCAAAATTTGATATTTTTGAACTTGGCCATTGTCTGAAATTTCTAATAAGAATTAAATTATTTTTTAAAAAGTTTGATGGTTTATTTTTTATTTTATTGTATAGAGAAAATGGACGGTATAATTCTTTAATATTAAAATGGGCATGTCCATGTCCATGTCCATGCCCATATCCATGTCCATAAATATTTTTGGTCTTAATGTCATTAGTTTTATTAGTGTTCTCCATATTAATTATTTTATTACTATGGGAAAAAGAAAAATTCTTTTTAGAAATTAAATTTAAAAATATTTTCTCTCTAGGAAGAAAGTTACATTTTTTAATACCTTGTTTATAAATCATGTCTGTATAAGTTAATCAATGTCCGTCTTGTGTGTATAATACACTACCGGTATGACCGCCTGCGCCCAATTTAATTAAAATAAAACTATTCTATATATATTAAATATAATATAAAAAGTCAAAAATAGAGAAATTAAATTATTAATAATTTATTCTACTATACAAATACTAAATATAATATAATATAATATAAGCACGTGATCATAGATCACGTGCTTGTATTATATTATATTATATTCTCAATAAAACTAAAGCCCAATACAAAATATAACCATTGTCGTTGTCGTGGTTACCGTGTATAATACTATATCTATATTCTTACTAATTATATAACATATATTATGTAATGATCCTATATCTAAATAATATTGAACTTAAGCAAAAATTATTTTATAGAATAAGAGTAACATTATATTATACTATACTATACTATATTATATTATATAGTATTATATTATATAGTATTATATTATATAGTATATATAATATAATATAATTTAATAATTTATTGATGGATGATAGAAAAATATCGATTGATTTTTCGGCATTATCGGGTGAGGAATACAAGACTTATCCAAGATGGTATTCAGACCTTGTCCATAGAAGGGGCGGGGGCGGTCTTCCTTTAGAGGATGTTTTACAATTTTTAGATAATTTTGGTATAAGTGAGAATGACAAAATGAGGGTGGGTTATTATATAATATAATACTATACGATAGTAGAGTATTATATAATATAATACTATACGATAGTAGAGTATTATATAATATAATACTATACGATAGTAGAGTATTATATGTTATATTATTATTTATTACTATATTATATTATACATGGTATAGAAAGAAATGCAGTAAAGTGCATTTCTTTACTTTGGCTTTTTTTTTCTATTTTGGGACATGTCCACATGTCCTAATGTCCTAATGTCCAAGACCAAAAATGGGGGGCATATAAGTGGATGCCCCTTTTGGAAGGTGTGGGGGTGTGTGCATTTATTTATATGCCCCTTTATTTTGTTTATTTTAGGAATAAATGAGCATTTATTTATTTATTTATTTATTTATTTATGCAAGAGTTTGTTTACAATTGTCTATTTTAGGGAAATAATGCATATATTTGTGGGAAAAAAAAAAAAAAATAAATAAATAAATAAATAAATAAATATATGCACTAAAAAGGAGCATTTATTTACTTTTTGTTTGTTTACTTTTTGTTTGTTTACTTTTATTTTTATTTTTATTTTTATTTTTATTTTTTTTATTTCCCTATAAATACTAACGCTAACGCTTAGATTTTGGATTTATTCGATCATTCGGTAGAATTTGTTAGTAAAGGCGAATTTAACGCTATTTTAAGAATTGTTTCACACGTATTAGAAGGAAGAACAATTACTAAAGATGTTGTTTTTGAACAAGGTGAGTGTAGCATTTTTTATATGATATGCTATACTATTTATACTATTTATACTATTTATACTATACTATTTATACTATACTATTTATACTATACGATAGTATAGTATAAATAGTATAGTATAGTATAGTATAGTATAATATAGTATAGCATTATATTATTATATACTGTATAGTATCATATAATATAGTATTGTATAGTATATTATATAGTATAGTATATAATATATTATATAGTATTATATAGTATAATATAGTGTAGTGTAGTATTATATTATATAGTATAGTATAGTATTATATTATATAGTATAGTATAGTATTATATTATATAGTATATTTACATAGTATATATTATATAATATAATATAGTATTATTATATACTATATATTACTATATATTATTTATTTTATTATATACTATATAGTATTCTATTGTATATTATATATTATATTATATAGTATATTTGTATATTATATATTATATTATATAGTATATTTGTATACTATATTTTTATACTATAGTATAGTATATTATAGTATAGTATAGTA
>JAJMCY010000201.1:6782-22536 GCA_030565755.1 Ascobotryozyma cognata
AAAAAAAAAAAAAAAAAAAAAAAAAAAAAAAAAAAAAAAAAAAAAAAAAAAAAAAAAAAACGTAAAAAACGTAAAAAGTCTAATATATAAAGTGCCATGAAAGATAAATTGGAAGAAAGCTCAGGTAAAATGAAACCAAATCGTTTAACCAGGTTCAACTTATGAGGAAAAAATAAATACTTAAATCAATAAAATTTTTTTTGAAAATATAAAAAGAAAAAAGAACAAAAAAAAAAAAAAAAAAAAAAAAAAAAAAAAAAAAAAAAAAAAAAAAAAAAAAAAAAAAAAAAAACTGGAATGCAAATATGAAACTTATTTCGTGTAAAAATTCATAAGCTATTAAGAAACACCCTTATTAAGCGGATTTTCTAAAGACGGAATTTGTACAGTATCATTATTAGTATTTCTACTATTTAGTTTTCCTGATAGTAAATAAGATTTTGAAACATTGATATTTTTAGCCTAGAAATTTATAATTTATGATATGGATTTTTTTCATGTAAAATGTTTGAATAATTCCTTCGCTTCAATTTTTGAAAAATTGAATGTTTAAGAAGAAATAGTACAGCAACCGCAATACCAATTGCTTGAACAGTAATTGCAAGCATAATTAAAATAAAGCTGGATTTCAAAACTGAATGGAAAACAGTTATACTAGGATTGTCCAAATTAGATTCAGAAGTTTCAGCTCCAAGTTGAGAACGCAAAAAAAACGAATAAAATTCAGTTATTAAATTAGATAATTTCTTATATAAAGTAAAGCTTGATAAAAATTCACGAAAATTTGAAACATACGCATTGAAAGTTGATGTTACTAAAAACGAATAATATTCAAAGCAATCAAAAGATGGATCATTAAAATTTAAGCAAGTGGAAGGAGGGAGAATAGTTGCTTGTGAAGAAGATTTGATCTCACCTGTTGAAGATAAAACAATATTATTTTCTATAATATTTTCGCTTACTAAATGTGTATCATTAACTTCTTTAATTGTAGTTATAATTCTTGCTAATTTATCATTATTTCGTAAAATAATTAAATTTAAACTAACATCCGCAACTGCCTTTATTTTAGGAAAATTCTTCATTTCAGCAGGAGATATAAGTTCATAATCGTGTGTGTTTCCAGCTGGGAAAAAAGTTGCAAATGTTGAAACCCTTGAAGAGCTAACTGGAAAAAGCTTCACAGGCACATCTGACAATAAAACTTTACCTTCGTTTGTTCCTAATAAAAAGTCAAATTTCTATGGGTTAGTATTCTAAGATAGGAATATACAAGTTTTCCATGTCAACTAAAGTGACATGCATATATGTATGTACTCATATACTCATATATATATATATATATATATATATGCATAAACACAACAACATACATATATGCATATATATATGCATAAACACAACACATATACGTATAAATACATATATGTGTATAAATTTTATTAACTAAAATACACTTACCATTAAAGTTGCCTTTTCTGCTATTGGTTCTTCTTTTGAGTTTAACAAGTCATCGACTCTGAAAAGGTTAGGTGATAGGAAATAATTACATAAAACATAATAAATACTCACTTTACAACTTGAACAGTATAACGTTCTCCTACACTTTCTTTCGCATTTGAAAGTTGAACTGACTTTTGAAGTTAGTATAATGTAATATATAATTTGTGTAAAATAAATTTACATAGTATAGGGAAGTCAATATAGGGGGGTTATAAACAAAACAAGGACAATAAATATTATAAATTGTCAGGAAATAATAATCACAAAAGTTATTATATATATGAACATATATATACCTATGCTTATATATGTATGCACACATCTGTATACGGTTTTTTTTTACATATCCTAATTAGGAATATGCATATCCTAATAGCATACACACTTACTTGATCGATCTATCGATCGATCGGATCGTTACGTAAAATCGCATTTAAACAGTACGTCAATAAATAATTATGCAGTGTTATAAAATAATAAAAACATAATATCAGCATAAACACCCGCTTCCTATATTTATTCAAATATAAACATTATATAAAAATTAACTATAATAGAAATATACTATAATAGATTAAATCAAGTCACAGGTTTATCTTATTTTTAGTCTCCCATATATCCGAATATATTATCACATTTATTATCACATTTATTATCACATATATTATCACATATATTCACACAAATATTCCCCATATAACCCCTCCATATATGACCCCCCTCCCCCATATAATCCCTACATATAAAAAGCATATATAAACTAAATGTATATAAAATAAATATATATAAAATAAATACTCACAGTAAAAGAAGCCGCATAGCTAGTAAATAAATTAAATAATAATCCTATAAAAGGCAGATAAAAATTTAATCTCATTGTATTAAAATTGTTTAGTAGGTAGGTAATTCTGTAATAAATTTCTTTTAATTTTTATACTATCATTGGAAGAAATTAATATTTCTAATTTTTAATATTTCTGATTTATTTATAATTTAATTTATTATTTCTATTTTATTTAATATTTATTGTTTAATATTAATATTATTATTATTTATTATTTCTAATTTGCATTGCATTGTTGTTCTACTATGTTTAATTTATTTGTTTTGTTTATATAAGATTTATGATACTCATAGGGCTTATTTCCTTATACAGTTAGTAGTAAATAAAACAGTAATTAAAACATTAGAGCATATTAAGTTGTCATGGCTACGCTTAAAACACTTTTATGTGTATAATCTAAAAATATATGAAAACCTTATATTATATGTATGTGTATTGTTTATATAATAGTCAATATGTATATATACATATAAAACAATCCAAGCTTATATTCATCGTAGAAACGTAGTTTAATAATATAATATATTTCTATAGCAATTTTATGTAAAAATCCTTTTCATCACTTGCAATATTGTTGATGTAATTTCATTTGCTGTTCATACAGTTTAGTTAATTTCTTTCTACTTGATTTAGAAACTTCCTCTCCTTTGTTGTCATGGGTAGGGATACCTTTTTCATCCCATTTTGTATATTCTGATGTTTTAAACATTTCGCTCGGTTTAGTTTTCGCCTTTGCTTCAAGTTCTTTTTTTCTTTTTTCTTCAGCTTCTGCTAGAGCTGCCTTTCTAGCTAATTTCTCCTCTTCTAAATGAATTTTTCTATCTCTTTGATCTTTTAATTCTTTCTTCTCAACTGGTCCTAAAAATACAACTTTACCTGGTTTTCCTTGTACATCTGTAATTCCAATACCAAGCTCAAGTAAATCAAAGTCTCTAACTTTATCACATGCACTTAGTATATCTTTAAAATATGTTTGTGAATCCTTTGCATTTTTAACAATTTTAATAATATCATCACAAAATTTATTAAATCCTTCCATATACTTTTCCGTACATTTATCATTTTCATTTAAATTTGTATCATGTACTTTATTGCAAACTTGTTCAATTACATCTACTGATTTCTTTTGAATAGCAGCTTGTCTAACATCATCCCTGAATCTTGAAAATTTACGTACTATTGGATAAATTAATTTTTCATTTTCTGAAATACTAGTACTCCATTCAACTGATCCTTTGCAAGGTTGTAATCCTAAAATTTTAAAAATATATTCTAGATAATCAGCAACTTCCTTAATAACTTGTACATTTAATTCATCAGAATTTTCAGACAAATAAATATTGCTCTTTTTAATTAAGTCTCGTAATTCATATAAAACAACAGGAGTAGATAAATTGTCACAAAATGCATCATCAACCGCCTTTTTAGATGCTTCCAAATCTAATAAAAGTTGTTCTTCCCCTTTTAATTTTTTATTATGATTTTTGAATCCAACATCTTGATCATCAATTCCAGATTCTAAAATAATACTACGTACATTAGAAAAAAACTTGTTTATATATGATTCAAATGAAAGTACTTCACTTAATAATGAATCCTTATAATCCATAGGCTTATTCCATTGCTGTAAACCAAATGCAATCCTCAATTGTCTAGGTGTATATGTTTTAAGAGCATCTTCAATAGTTATAAAATTTTTCAAAGATTTACTCATCTTTTGTCCATGAATATGCAAATGGCCAGTATGTAAAAAGTAATTTACCCATTGATTACATTCAAAATAAGCCTCAGATTGAGCAAGCTCATTATCATGATGTGGAAATGCAAGATCAATACCACCAGAATGAATATCTAATGGGGAACCAATTACTTCACCAGCCATACATGAACATTCAATATGCCATCCAGGGCGACCAGCACCAAATTCAGAATCCCATGCAGGTTCACCAGGCTTAGATAATTTCCATAAAGCAAAATCATTATTATGACGTTTACTACGAACTTCTGTTGATGCACCTAAAGATCCTTCTCCATCTTCAATAAGGGCTGTTTGGCCTTTATTCCAAGGTTGAAGTTTAGGATAAGAATGAGTTTTTCCAAAAGCTACAGTATCAAAATAAACACCATCATTTGATTGATATGCATAACCATGCTTAATAATGACTTTAATAAAATTTATAATTTGTGGAACATATTCAGATACACGCGTAGTTACAGTAGGAGGTATAACACCTAATCTTTCCATATCCATATTAAATTCATTTTCCCAATAACTAGAAAGTTTTTTAAAAATAGAATGATCAGTGATTTTTGCGCCTTTTTCTTTATCCAATTTATTGGCTAAGATATCCTTAGTTGCATTAAAAAATTCTTCAATTGCAATAGAACTTGATTCGTTTTTAGCCTTTTCAATAGCATTTTTAGAATTATTTAAAAGTCCAAAATACATTGGTAGTTTTTCTTGTTTAGATATAATTTCAGAATACTTTTTTTTCCATTCTATTAAATTTTCATCATATTTTGGTGCTAATATTTTATCTTCAATATTTTCAGATTTTATTTTACTATTTGCAAATAAAATCCAAGCATCTTTTGCATAATCTAAAAGCAATGAGGTAATCTGTTTATTTTCCTTAATAAATTCTTCAATTAAATAGTTTTGTCTTGCTCTAATAATAATTTTATCATCAATATCCGTAACATTTTGTACAAATTCAATAGGATATCCAAAATAATCTTTTAATATTCTTCGATTAATATCAGTAGCAACATAATTTCTAGCATGTCCCATATGTGCCGAATCATAAACTGTTGGTCCACAATTATACCATGTAATTTTTTCTTCATTTATGGGTACAAATACTTCTTTACTTCTGTTTAATGAATTATATAATGTTAATCGTGATCTACTTTTTTTTCCATTATATTGTTCATTGTGTTTTTCATTTCCACTCATTTTGTTTATTCTATATACTGGTTTTATTTTTTATGTTTGTTTTTATTTTATTTTTATTTTTAGTTTTCACTTTAGAATAAATTATTTATGTTTCTATAATTAACAATCTTTTACTTGCCAGCTTCTAGTACATATAATAACAACCAAATTATTATTATTGTTATTATTATTATTTTTAAACATTTATTATATAGGCGTGATTATAAAATTTTAAAAATACATAAGTTACCCGGAAGTATAATTATACATATTACATTATTACCCGGAGTTGGTTAATAAAAGTTAAATATATCGGTAATACATTAAAATAATAATCACTTTCTTTACCCGGATATTCAAAAAACCTAATAGAATTAATTTCCCCATTTTAAAAGATTCAAGTCCTAAGATAAAAAAATAGTTCTTTAGAAAATACAAGGAACTTTATTTTTTTCTATCTTTTTTTCATAAAGGAAAAAAAAAATAAAAAAATAACAATTGAATCAAAATAAATATATTAATAATAAATGTCTCTAACAAATAGAGATTCACTTGAATTGGCTTCTCTAGCATCTTCTGATAATACTAATAATAATAATAATGACAATAATGATGATAATAATGATGTAAATAGCATATCCAGTCGAGACGATCTTTCTTCTTTGGAATTTAATTCAAGAGGATCATCTTTAGAATATCCAAATTTATTAAATAATTCTTCACGAGAATATAATGACAATAGTGAAACAAATTTAGAAAGATTATCTTTAGATGCCACATTATTTGATTTAGGTATTAGGGATTTTCCATTATCTGCAAGTGCTGATTATAATTTACTAAATTCCAGGGAACCTTTAGAAAAACAAAAAAGATTAAGTTTGTTTAATGGATTATCGCTAGTAATTGGTGTACAGATTGGTTCAGGTATATTTTCATCACCTGGACAAGTTAATTCAAATGCTGGTTCTATGTTTGCATCTTTAATTATATGGACACTTGCAGGTTTATTATCTTGGACAGGTGCATCTTCATATGCAGAATTAGGTTCTTCAATACCTTTAAATGGTGGTTCTCAAGCATATTTAAATCATATTTATGGTCCTTTGTTATCTTTTTTATTTTCTTGGTCAAATATTATTGTTTTAAAACCTTCAAGTGCTGCAATAATTGCTATTGTTTCAGGGGAATATCTTAATCGTGCAATATTTGCCGCCAATTCAGTAATTGTTCCAATATGGTTAAATCGTTTAACTGCAATAATAATATTAATAATTGTTTTATTATTAAATGCTACAAGCACAAAATTATCTACAAAAACAAGCGATATTTTTTTAATTTTAAAATTTCTTATATTATTAGCAATTGTAATTATTGGTTTAGTTTTTTTAATTAAAGGTTTAATTAAACATGCTTTGCCTGGTGCATTTGCTTATAGTATATTCGCTGACACTTCTACTTCATTAAGTTCATATGCTGTTGCGTTATATGCTGGCTTGTGGGCTTTTGATGGTTGGGATAATGTGAATTATGTTGCTGCAGAAATGAAAAATTGTAAGCGTGATCTTCCTAGAGTAATTCATATTGCAATGCCAACTGTTATTTTGTCTTATTTAGTCATAAATATTTCATATTATGCTGTACTCACTAAAATGCAAATCAATGACACTAACACAATTGCCCTTGTTTTTGGAGAAGTTCTTGCTGGTTCAGTAGGTAAAATAACTTTTTCCTTGTGCGTTGCTTTATCTTGTTTTGGTGCTTTAAATGCTAGTACATTTACTTTTTCAAGATTAATATATTGCGCGTCTCGCGAAGGTTTTGTACCAAAGTTTTTCTCTAATTTAAATAAAAAAACAAATACACCAATAAATGCTATTATTTTTGATGGCTGTTTGGCTATCTTTTATATAGTATTAGGTGATTTTAAAAGTTTAGTCACTTTTACTGGAATTACTGCTTATTGTTTTTATTTCTTATCTGTTCTTGGCGTTATAATTCTTCGATTTAAAGAGCCTGGCCTGGAAAGACCATATAAAGTGTTTATTTTAACTCCAGTGGTATTTTGCTGCGTAGCTTTATTTTTAATATCGAGGGGAATATTCGCTGCTCCTTTCATTGCATTGTTTTCGCTTTCATTTGTTATAATTGGGATTCCCATTTATTATATAAGAGCTTCAGATTGGTCTTTTCTTCCTTTACCTTCATTTTTAAAGAAATTTAACTTTTCCAAAAAGTGGAAAGCTTTGGTCAAATAATCTCGATACTGATCATAATAATAGAATACTTTTAGTACTATTATATATATTTGTTTTAAAATAATTCTAATGCGGAAAAAAATGGGGCCAACCTATAGGATAAATATTGATTTTCCTGAAATGTATGTATTTGATTTCTCACGAACTACGCACGTAACTGGGTTCACATATTTTTATAATAAAGGTCATAAATATATTAGAATGGAAAATCTCTATATAATTAAAAAACAATGCAAAATCGACTTTATACTTCTATATTATTTCTATTGGTTTCAACAATGCTAGGTTCTTTCTTACAAGAGTTCATTTCTAATTTTTCATCTGCGGTGTAATCTGCCTCTGCTGTATGTAATTTTACAAAGGAAACAAGAATCACTAAAGCAGCAGAAGATAATCCGACGGCATAATAAAATACCATTTTGTAAGCATGCCTTGGTGTTGCTCCTTTCTTAGAGAGTTCATTATATATAATTTCAGCGAATCCTAAACAAATAGCAATGGAAAGATGAAGAACTGTATTCACAAGTGCCCCAGCTAAGCCTTGTTGTCTACGCGTCAAAGAAGTCGTCACAAAAACGTTTACAACGCTAAAAGTGAGATCTACTCCTAGTGTGGCACAGATCATCGATGGAAATATATAGGCCCAGTATGAGCCATTTACTTTCATTATGGCAAATAATAAGACGGATATAAGCCAGGCAACACCTGAAAAATAAAATAAATATCTGCCTGGTATTTTATGCAACACCATTCCACCGGTGACGGCTATTATACAGCCGCCCAATGCCATAGGAACAAACCAAGCCACTAATTGCATTGGTGTAGTTCCTAAGATATATGTGCAATAATAAGAAGCATATAATAAAAATACACCTAGCACTCCGAATAGAAGAAACATTGATGATAATACTGGGATCATTTCCTTCGCCTTAAAAATAGATAATGGAAGTAATGGATCATCTACTTTATATTCTGCATAAAAAGCTGCACAAATAATAATAACTCCCACAGAGAATAAAGTGGCTATATAAGGAGTAGACCATGAAACCCTGGGGGAGTCTGTTAGACTATAGACGACTAATAAGAAGCCTGAAGAAAATAATGCAGCACCCCACCAATCCATTTTAACATTCATATCTCTTCTTTCTTTTCTATCATTTGGAATAAATATTAATGCTAAAACAGTGGTAAAAAGAGCAATCGCTGCTCCTATAAAGAAAAAGAAACGCCAGGAGATGAATTGTGCAGAAATTCCTGCTATAAAAATTCCCATAAAAAAGCCTCCAGCCGCGCAAGCAGAATAAATACTAAAAATAATATTTTTACGAGGGCCAGGACGATAAATCTGTCCTAAAATCATTACACTAGAAGGAAGAAAAGCAGCAGGACCAAATCCACAAATAGCTCTAGTTATATCAAGCATTAACTCATTTTGTGAAAAACCACAAATTAAAGCCCAAATAGCTAACCATCCAAATCCAAAGACACAAACTAATTTCCCACCATGCATGTCAGCTAGTCTTCCAAAAAAGAACATAGTACAAGCAATTGAAAGAGAAAAGGCAGATGAAGGCCATGTCGAACTTCCTTCAGGAATGTGTAATGCTTGTATGACTGTTGGAGCAACAACAGTAAAACCAGATACGAAAAATTCGCTACAAATTTGTGCAAGTGAAATAGTGATAACAAAAAATATTTCATGATAAGCAGTTGGAAATATTGCTGGTCTTTTTCTTCCTAATTCTTGTAACGTCTCATCGCTAATATTTTCATCAGTATTCATAAGTTCATATCGAGGGTATGTATCTAATTTTGTAACGCTATTTTCATCTGTATCTGATACTTCTTCAGGTTTAAAATTAATATCTGGCTTTGTTTTATTTTCTAGATGACTATTTATATTTGTATCAGATGGTTTTTTATTTTTTATAAAAGATGAAAAGTGTATTACCATTATGCTTCGAAAATGATTCAAGATGAACTTGACTTTATCTGTCTATACTATTTATTTAAGGTCTTAGAGATAAAGTCTATAAAAGTATGGGTTTTCTTATTTATTTAATATTTTTTTTTATTTCTTTTTTTAATATAAAATAAATAATAATAATAAAACAAAAATATAAAACGCCCTAAGCTTTATTTGGAATCGAATAAAATTGCCTATATGATGATTCTACAAAAAGAAGAAAATATGATATATTTTAAATTAAAATCTTTATGAGATTTTTTTTTTTTTAAAAAAAAAAAAAAATTACAAAAACAAATACAATTTCATAAAAGTACAGAATGGGAATAAAAAGAAAACTTTTTTTTTTATCTAGAAAAATTATATCTAAAAAGCTTAAATTTGTTATCTTGGATTTTAGGATTACTGAAGCAAAATTATAATGATCTTTAATTGTATCTTACTATATGATGTAGCATGGTTAGGTTTAGATTACAGGTTAAATTTAATTAACCGCGCTATTAGACAATCTTTGAATTAGCCGAGATATTTATTTTATATTATTTAGAAGAAATAATAAATCATGATACTTTAACTCAAATTCGAAATATAACCGCGATAACCATAAACGCCTTGATATTTTATAACCGATATGCGGCAATCAAATCGTCTTATAAGCGCTTTTTTTTTTTTTTTTTTTTTTTTTTTTTTTTGTATAAAATCCCTAGAAATTTAACATATGCATCCTGTTTCCATAGATATAACGATTTTATTCCTTCAATAATTAACATCATCAGTAATATTGTAGCATACTGTATTATATAATAATTCATACAAGTAGAAATTTATAAAAGCTTTCAAGGCTAAATATTTTAGATTATGTAGAAATATCTCTTGTAATAAAAATGTAATTTTTTTTGATAAAAAAAAAAAAAAAAATAATTAATTTAATTCTATATAATTTTATGTAATTATATATTATTTTTCTTCTCATGGATTCGCATATTAGTACAATATTTAATATATGTATTTTTATACTTTAATTATTTATAGTTTTTCAATATATTTAAACTTCGTACATTGTAAATTAGATTAAAACATTGTTTAAATAATATTATTTGTGTAAACATATATAGTAATAAATATTATGGATCCAAATACAAATTATAAACCCAAATCTGGATTGGATAGAGATTTATTAGATAAAGTTCGAAAAGGAGAGCTTGATTCTTTAAAACTTGTTTCTAACATAAGACCAAAATTGAAAAATAATACAAATCAAGGCCAAGAAAAAGAAAAAGAAAAAGAAAAAGAAAAAGAAAAAGAAAAAGAAAAAGGAAAGGAAAAGGGAAAGGGGAAGGAATCACTTCAAGATTGGAGCGAAACTTTAGAAAATGTTTACGAAAATACAGAAAAATCAAATAAATTACACAATACAGAAGTAGTATCTCAATCACCTTTAAAACCCCGTTTGAATAGAGATGAGATACTTAAAGAATTAAAAAAAAGACAGTTAAACAAAAAAAAAAATTCTAAATTTAAACCAATTGGGAAATCAAATATATCTGAGTCTGAAGAAGCTCTTTCTTTACAAAAGAAAAATAAGCATGTCGTGAAAAAAACTAACAAGCTAAAGAAAAAAGTTTCTGTAAAAAAAAAAATTATAAAAAAAATGGATAATGTAGATGGTCAAAATACTACTAATTATAATCATAACCCAGAAAGTAATAGTAAAGGTAACCAAAATAGTAATAATGAAAAGTTAGAAAAGAATAATATAAATAATCAAAGTATTAATGAAACTCAAAAGGACGAGTCAGATGTTGATATATTTTCAGATGTTAGTTCAGAATACAATTTGAATATTGAAGAAACAACAATCGATAACACTAATTCTATAAAAAATGGAAATGAAAATAAAAATGGGGATGAAAATATACAACATGATAAAAAAAATTATTTTAAAACGAATATAGATATGGAAGAAACCAATAAAAATGAATCAAATGATCCCAAAGATTTGATTACTACAGTGTTATTGAACAAAATAGAATCATTAAATAATTCTTCTAAAAATAATTTAAATTTTGATGAATCTATAGATGAATTATCAAACTACGATGGTTACGATATTGATGAGGTGGATGATTATGGTCGATGGGAATCTGATGATAGTAATGGTCCATCATCTCGCAAGAAACGAAGGCGTCGGCGTAAACCGAATAAAGAGTGATATAAATAAATTATTATAAAATATAAATACTAAAATAACCAATTGAGTACATTTCAATTATACTACAAATAAATATCTATTTAATCATAAATTCTATTTTAAAAAAATTTCAATATTATTATTCAAAGAATTTATAAAAGATTATTAAAGATCTCATTTTCTCAGTAACATCAGATAGATCATTTAGACATATTTAGACTGTATTATTATTATAATAATACAAAAACCACAAAAACTAAGCTAGTTTAATTAGCTATTAAATAGGGTAACTTTAAATTTGCATAACAACGCATTCTAATTTAGTTTACACAATTTTAAGCATGTGAATATGTATTGCAATATCTTTATATTCTGAAATTTCTATGATGTCCTTAATGATAGCGTATTATATAAAATTTAAGGTTTAGGATTAACCTTAAATTGCATCGCCAAAAATATAATATGTCTACAATCTATCAATTTATAACTCAGTACTTTAAATTACTAGATAATTTCAACGTTTATACACATTTTTGCATAGTAACCAATTCGCAAATAATAGCACATACACTTTTTATATTACACCTATTTTAGTAAAGCCTACATAATATCATACCTCTATAATGAACCAATTAAGCGCTTTTGTCGTTTTAATAAAAAAACACCATATATGTTTCTTATATGAGAGTAGTCTAGCAAGTAAAATTTAATCTCAATACTAAAAAAAAAAAAAAAAAATGAGACAATATTAGCCAATTGAAAGTATCGGATTATATAGTTAGAGAGTAATGGATAAAAATTCCTCTTTAGGAACTTTTTGGAAGTTATAGAAACCCTTGAAAATATAAATATATACAGATTATGTAATTATAGTATAATGATATGGATAGTAAATTGGAGAAAATGAGTAATAATAATATATACAGTTAGTTCTCAATAGTATATGATGAAAAAAAAATAAAATATGTTTGTAAAGGAAAAATATATACGTGTAAAATAAAAATAGTCATTAAAAAAAAATTCTCTGTTCTTTATTATAAAAAAAACTTATTTTCCAGATTTTATTCATATATATCATATCAAATAAATTATTTCAAAATCAAAATGATTTCTTCAAGCTATCCCAAGACAAAAATCAATAAAGTTAATCGTTATTCACCACTTGGTAAGCTTTTAATATTATATGATAATTATATTTTAAAATAATGTATTTGTTTCTAACAATAGAAAGCATCTTATGATTGTAAAACAGTTCATTCGATAGTAAACAACACTCCCGTAGTGCATGTTTCTTTTATTGTTGATGGTAGACCGGTTGTACTTCCCATGCTTGCGTCTATGGGTTCATTTGAAAATCAAGACGCAAGTTTAGAGGATCCATTAGATTTATATATTCATGGATATATTTCTGCACGTCTATTTAATATTGCAAAAGATGTTACAACTTCTAATAAAAAAGACTTTGTAATTGATGATCTTGATGAAGAATTGCCTGGTTTACCAGTTTGCGTATGCGCAACCTCCGTCGATGGTTATGTACTTACAGCATCTCCTTACAGTCATAATTATAATTACCGATCAGCAATCCTTCATGGAAAAGCAACTATAGTTGACGATTTAGAAGAAAAAGAATATGGTATGAAAATAATTACAAATAAAATTATCCCAAATCGTTGGGAAGATACTATAAATCCAACTGAAGCGAATTTTGTTTCAACATGTATTTTGAAAATTCATGTTGAATCCGCTAGTGCAAAGGTCAGTGTAGGAACTGGTGCTGACGATGAAGAAACGAAGACTGATGAAATTCAAAGTAAAATTTGGACTGGTGTAATTCCTATATATCAGGCATTTGGTGCTCCTGTTCAAGCCCCATATAACAAAGTTAAAAACTTACCAAATAATATTGATAGTTTTATAAAAGCTGCTAATAAAGAAAATGAAAAATATTCAGTAGACTCTGCAAAATGTTCTAGAAAAAAATAATATATTATAAGGAATTTTTTTTAGCCTAAGTATGAATATATTAAATGATTTTTTTTTTTTTTTCTCGTAAAGATAATTAAATAATATAAATGATAAGCATTAATCATTAGTGTATTTTTAACATATATTAACACGAACTACCCGCATAAGTTAAGATTTATTTTTTTGTGTCATTCTAATAGATTGAAATATGCTTGAAGACCTTCCTTTGTTTATAGGCATTGGAGTTTTCTTAATAATTTTTGTAGGTGCCTTAGGATTTTGTATTATTTTTCCTCTATTATTTAAATTGGTGAATTTTTCCGATTTTTGTGAATAAGGAAGATTGCTATTCAGGAAACTAGAAACGGAAAATTTGTTTTTTGATTCCAAAGATTCTTCAAACAGAGAATCTATATCATTATCTTTTGATATAGAAGAATCGACCAAGTTCTGTTTCTTATCGGACAATGTACTAGACTGTGTAGAATTTTTTAAGACTTTTATCTTTTTATTTAAAGGATTTTCGTGAATAAATAAAGATGATCGTTTGTGGAAAATATTTACCGAATAATTTTTGACAGGATTTGTAGTCGTTTGCAGCGATATTTTATTATTTGTTTTAGGTTGAATTTGAAAATTTTCGTTTTTATTATCTGTATCTGTATTGATATTAATACTAGAGTCATCTTTTTTGTATTCATTAAAAATTTCTTTTTCTGAAATATTCTTTTTCAAAATATTATCAAGTTGTTTATCCTTAGATGAAATAAGATCATTACTTGAATCACTTAATTCTTCCTTGACATTATCATCATTATTTACGTTGAGATTAATACTTGTAAAAGCTGGGAAATTCTTAGATTGCCTGCCAACAGTTGAGGCACTTTTTAACTTTATAATTCTTTGTGCAGCTTCTTCTCTTCTTCGTTTAGCTTCTTCTGCATCTAAAGGTTGATAGTTAGTAGAATTCACATTATTGTTATTAGCAAAAATTAAATTTTTTGTACGTAATTCTTTTTGAGCCTTTTGTAAAATAGTGGTAGTAGGAGAAATAAAATTATTTTGTAGTTTTGGTTTACGAATAGCATTTCTTCTAGCCGCAGCTTGAGTTTTACTAATATATGAAGATGGATCTTTATCTAAAGATATTATTTTTGATTTTGATTTGTTATTTGATAACTGTGCCATTCTTAAACGAAGTTTAGTAGATGCCGATTGTAAATGTTTCTCTCTTTCTTTATAATATTTTCCATAATATTTTTTAAAATTAGAGTTAGGCAAAGGATGCTTCGGAAAGTCATGTTTAATTAAATCTTTCCAAAGTTCATCTGAGCATGATTTGATATGCTATAAGTGTTAGGATTTAATAAGAATGGGTAATATGACGAATACACCAAGGATGGAATATTAAAAACTTATGTATTATACTATATATATGATTATAAAGCCATAATAGTTTCATAAAAATTATATAAAACGTATTAATCATATCAAAAACATACTGGACAGGATTGTTCTATTTGAGCCTATTTGTTAGTGTGATGAATAATATATTAAAATAAAATAAAATAAAATAAAAATAAAAATAATAAAATAGTAAAGAATATAATAAGAAAAACTCACTAATTGCTTCGCTGGAAGCCTTTTCAATATTGGCTTAACAATGTCATATGACGCTACACCAACATCCGTAATAACTAAAAATTAATATAAATGATTTGAATAATATGTAATATATATAAATGAATAAATAATTAATTACAAAAATATATTTATTTATTAATTATACTTACGATATGAATGCTTAAAACATTGTCGTTTTGCGAGATCCTGTAAAGAGGGAACTTGCACCATTTTTTCCTATATAATAAAGTAGTTGCATAGGCTATAAAAGTAAACAAAGATAAAAATAAAAATAAATAAAAATAAAAATAAAAAAAAAAAAAAAAAAAAAAAAAAAAAAAAAAAAAAAAAAAAAAAAAAAAAAAAAAAAAAAAAAAAAAAAAAAAAAAAAAAAAAAAAAAAAAAAAAAAAAAAAAAAAAAAAAAAAAAAAAAAAAAAAAAAAAAAAAAAAAAAAAAAAAAAAAAAAAA
>JAJMCY010000202.1:0-12151 GCA_030565755.1 Ascobotryozyma cognata
TTTTTTTTTTTTTTTTTTTTTTTTTTTTTGATACAGCATTAATTTCTATATATAAAATGATTATTTACAAAGTGAGTAGTAAATATAATGCATATGTGTAATATTTATATATATATATATATATATATATATTTGGTATACGTTTAGTATATTGATATATTTATATAACACGTTAATTGTTTAACTATTGTTAATGTAATAGATACTAACTATATATAGGACGTTATTTCAGGAGATGAGGTAGGAATTATTAAATTTTTAATACTATTTATTTCAATTTTATAAAATGAATAATATATTAAAATAATATAGAATAAGTATAAATAAATATAAATAAATATAAATAAATATAAATAAGTATATATTATTAACATTTTTAACATTGTTTATTTGTAGCTCATCTCAGATGCTTACCCATTGAAAACAGTAGATGATGTTGTTTTTGAAGTTGATGCAGCATCAATTACAATCAAACAAGGTGGTGATGTAGATATTGGAGCCAACCCTTCAGCAGAAGAAGGTGGTGATGATCTTGAAGAAGGAACTGAAACAGTTATTAATATTATATATTCTTTCCGTCTTCAACAAACATCATTTGATAAAAAATCCTTTTTAACTTACATTAAAGGATACATGAAGAAAATTAAAGCATATCTTCAAGAACACGATCCAGAACAAGTTACTGTTTTTGAAAAGGGTGCACAAGCATATGTAAAAAAAATTGTTGCTAATTTTAAAGATTACGATTTTTATACTGGAGAGTCTATGGATCCTGATGGAATGTTGGTATTACTTAATTACCGTGAAGATGGTACTACTCCATATGCCATTTATTGGAAGCATGGATTAAAGGGTGAAAAGTTTTAAATGTAGATTAGTATTTATATGTTTATAAGATATTAATATATTTATAAGATATTAATATATTTTTATATTTATTTATATTTTTACATTTATATATTTTTATATTTATATTCATATATTTATATTTATATATATATTATATATGTGCTTATTAATATTGCATATTCGCATATCAATTGAATTCGTTACTTAGATAAAATCGATAGACTATTTTTGATTTTTTTTTTCTTTTTTCTTTTTTCTTTTTCATATACGTACAAGTAAAGTAAACTGCAAAAGTAAATCCACTTATTATGTATGTATTAATCTATACAATATAAATAGATATGTGAGAAACAAATTCTTTTTTAATTGCTTAGCAACCAAAAACTTTTATTTTATACATAATATAAACCTAATCTCCTTATCTTGCTTCTAGTATTTGATAGTGATAGTTATTTATTAAGTATACTACTGTATACAAAATTATTTCTCCTAAGGATAAATTATATAAACATAGCATAAATTTATTCATTCACTCATATTATATTACTAAATTTCATCACATACAATAAAAACAATATATAATTGCACTTAATATAAAGACACATATATATATATATATACCTATACTATAATGGCTTACTGGAGAGTGTTTCAACATAAATCCACAATAAGGGTACAAGAAAAATACAAAAAAGTTTTACTTTCACTAGGTTTAAAACACAGAGGTGCTATTTCACATATGCCGATAAATCGTGTCAATGCTGGAAAAATACTTAAAGTTAAAGAATTAGTAAGAGTTGATCAAGTTGATGAATTTAAAACAAAAGCTCAAGTTAGAAAAGAACTTAAATCACTTCCAGGTTTTGAAGTTGTTAAATATTAATTGAATGATATGAATTTTTAATTATTAATAAATATTAATAAAACAATATTGGTTTACTAATTTACTTTACGGTTATGCTATGTTATTTTTATTTATTTTTTTTTTTTTTGTTGATATTTAATGTGTGAATGAGTAAATATTGTATATAGAATGAATAAAAATTAATTAAATAAAATAATTAAATCAAATAAATAACATCTGCAGAATAGTGTGTATAAATAATATATATAAGTGAATAATAACAAATATAATATTTATGCATGCATGTATGTATGTATGTATGTATGTATGTATGTATGTATAAATTGTATAAAATATACGTATATACACAAAATATCGATATCAGCTAAGTACAGAATTTGTATATACGTAGTAATACTACTAAATACGGTCATTTACTACTAAAACTGTACCACAACTGATTGCGTATATCAAAAACAACGGTATTTTAGTCGATTAAGTTGATTGGATAAAAAATATTACTATTATAAAAAAAATCATTATACAAATTATAATTTTTAAATTAATATTATATGAATATTATAATTAAAGGTATTATAAACAAATATTAAATGCCTTTTCAATCAGTTAATAAAATTTATATGCCGCAAACGCATTCTTACGCTCTACATACATTACTAGAAAAAGTTGATTGTTTAGAATCATTAAATAATACTGGTAGCAATAATAATTCAAAATGCTATATAACATGCATAGAAGCTTTACAAACATCCCTATTTATGGGAACTTCAAATGGAATGGTTATTCACTTTTTTTATGATTTAGAATATGATATTTATGTCCAGGCTTCAACTCAATTTGTTAATGCCTCAAAAGGTTATGAAATAAAATCTATATTATTACTTCCTATTGTTAATAGAGCAATGGTATTAACAAATCATTCAATTTCCTTTTTTTCTTTACCTGATTTTGCTCCTGTTACTTCAATGGGAAGAATTCGTAATGTTTATTCCGTTTGTTTAGATTCGCATATTACAATAAACATTAATAAAAATAATTTAAGTTCAAGTTCAAATCCAAATTTAAATATTAATTCTGATCATTCTAATTCTATTATGCAAATTAATTCAAATAATAATAATAATGATAATAATAATCATAATAATAACAATTCAGTACAAAATTTAGATAATAAAGATGATTTAAATCAATTGGTTACGGTTTTTACTGCAAAAGCTATTTTAATTGTAAAAATTAAACAAAATGAAGTTCGTTTAATTAGAAATGTTGATTATCCCGGTGTAATTGCTGCAAAACAACATGGTTCAATTGTTTTGGCTGCTAATAAATCTGTTTATGATATAATTGATATAAATAATGTTCGCAAAATACCACTTTTCCCAATATGTACTTCTACAAATAGTGATACAAACTCAAATGTTTCTAAGTTACCAGAAGCAACTGAAAATTTAACCACAAGTTCTAAAACTACTAAAGATACTAAAACTGAGAATACAAAAAACACAAAAAACACAAAAAATATTGAAGATAACAAAGATAACAAAGCTGGTAAAAACATTGAAAACATAAAGAAACCTAAAAATACTGACGCTAAAGATGTTAAAGATACTAAAGGTACGCCGAAAATCGAAGATACCAAGGATACCAAGGATACCAAGGATATCAAAGTTACTAAAGATACTAAAGATACAAAAGAAACTAAAGATACAAAAGATACAAAAGATGCGACAAAGACTGAGGATACCAGCGATACTATAGATACTAAAGTTATAGAAGATAAAAAGAAAAATAAAGAAAATATAGTCACTAAAGATAAAAATACTAATAGTATTTTAAGTAATACGCAAGGGTATCTACCTCCACATATAGAACTAGTAGAATCCACAGAATATATTGTAACAAATGGTACTACAGCTTCGGAACCCTCGATGGGGATGGTTGTAAATTTAGATGGTGATATCTCAAGAGGAACAATTGCATGGCCAAAGTATCCAAAATCAATTGCTGTAGATTATCCAAATATTGCATCTATAATTGACTCTTTCATTCAAGTACATTCTCTAATAGATCAATCCTTAATACAAAAAATTAATTTAAATAATTTGCAAAAAAATAAGCAAATTTTTAAAATTGATTCTAATGAACAATTTTCTTTCGAATACTTTTTAACGACCGTTTCACAACCTTGCCTTATTCCAAATCACAAACTAGCAAAGCAAATAATACAAATACCATTGTTTGATTATAGAGAAACTGATAATCAAAAAGAAACTGAAAAAAGAAAAGCTGAAGAATTACTGTTTGCTAATCAAAATACATTGTCTGAATCTTCTTTATTTTTGGTTAATTCACAGTCTGGTGCAGTATACTGTTTATTATCATGCTCATCTATTACCTTAATTCAGGATGCATTAGATAGTGTTTCACAAGATGAAAATAGCACAGAAACTACCGAAAATGCAGTTTCTTCAAAGGCCAATAGAAGAATAAAAAAAGCTTTATACTATTTAAATAGTATTAGTGAAAGTGCAACCACAGAATTAGGATTTGTTGAATTATCTTTTGCTCGACAACTTATTGGTTTGGCATACTTTGATACAGGAAATTACCCAGATGCACTGCATTATTGGAATAATACACTTCTAGATCCTCGCATAATTATTTTTTTATTTACTAATAAGACAGACTCTATTGAGCAAAATGATAAAAGAAGTAAAGTATACGATTATACCAAAATGAAAAGTGAAGATATAATCCAAGGTAATCCTTGGATACACTCTGAAATTAAGAATCGACTGAGCAAACTGCTGAATAACAAGCAAAAAATTGTAAATATAGATTTACCAGCTGCAAATGCTTTTTATAAAGCATATTTAGCTATGTGGCTAGACAAAAAAGGTTTAGAGTCAGTTGTTGATTCTGCCCAAGTATTTGAATCAATTGAAATTGCATTTTTATGTGTTCTTCTTAATTCAAATTTATCGACTAAAGAAGAGTTATACACCTTTATAGAAAATGGTAATATTGAATATTCTATTGAAACTGCTGTAAAAATGCTATCTTGTGCTGGTCGATATAAAGCGCTTGTAAAGTTGTATCAAGCGAGTATGAAAAATGAAATGAATATAATTAAAAATATAATTAGTCTAAAGAATTATTGTGAATTGCTTCGAAACATAATACTGCGAGAATTTGTTGATCCAGATTTGCAAGTAGTAGATTGTGAAAAAGAATTAGTAAATGTACTAACAAATACTCCAAGCTATAAGAATAGTATTAATAATATTGACTGCAAAATTATTATGGAATATGGTATCTGGCTTGTAGAAAGGAATCCGGAAGTTGGATTAGACATTTTCATTAAGTCCAATAAAGATTGTAAAAATGAGCTGCAAAGCAGCGAAGTACGGAAAAAAATTGAAAATATAGGAGGTAAAGCTTGGAAAAGATATTTAGAATATATGATATTTAAGAGTCATTCTTTTAATTCTAATTCTTTTAATGACGGTAATATATCTTATGATTGCGTGGATTTTATCGAATTGTCAGAAGAATTAATTCTATTGTACACAGATGAGTTAATGGAAGAAGCAAATTCTAATAAAAAGTTTTTGGATGAGACGATGAAATCATATGAATTATACCATGATTTTCGCGAAACAAAGAGAGAAGCAAATTTTGGAATTAGTCCATTATATTATTTAGACTTTTTAAAAATTTATCATAAACATGTAAATGAGGTCTCGTCTTTCAACATTAGATTAAAACTATTACAGCTTATGTCTTGTGATGGAATATATTATAACAGTGAAAGGGTACTACTAAGACTTAAAAGTAGTATAAAAGGGTGTGAAATGAAAAATTTAGATATTTTTGCTATGGAATGTGCGCTGGCGTACGGAAGAATGGGTCTACATGAGAATAGTATAAAGATATTTTGCAAGGAGATTTGGGACTATGATTATGCAATTTATTATTGTGATAGGGGAGGTATGGCAAGAAACAAGAAAAATAACAATTTTATTGAAGGAGATAGAAAGGAACTCTTCAAGATTCTTTTAAATGAATTATTAAATATTCACTCAATGGATGACAGATTATTATATACATGCGGAGTTTTGCAGGGATGGGAAAAATACTTTGATGCTGATTTTGTACTTGAAAAAATGCCTGATTCTTGGTCAGTGTGTAATATTTCTATGTATCTTGCAGCATATTTACGAAAAGTTGTATCTGATAAATACAATAGTTTGATTTTACGAAATCTATCTAGAGAAGAGAACATACTTGTGTCTTTGGATTTGAACAAAGTTCAAGATAAGTATTGTACGGAGAATAATATACCGCATTCACAAGATGATCAGAAATAATTTGTTTAATATAAACTGCTTACAAGAATTACAAGTGCTATTTGGTATTTATTAAGAATGACATTTATTTTAAATTACAACTGTATATACAATTTACAATTTACAAGTATTGCTAGTATTCTACTTTTTATTTACAATATTGAATTGTCCTGTGCTTCTTACAAGTAATTACAACAAATAACTTTAACAATAAATGCGGTCGTCATAGAAACTAGATCTAATAATTTTGACCCTTCATAGATAATTTGCAATTGGGAGCAATTTTCGCCACGTTCCGATAACTTTGTATATATAGAATAAAATATCAATTAAAATTGCTTGCTACTAGTTAATATTAATGATAATTTATGTGAATAACAAATTAATTTACAAATTGAATTTTTATAAATTTTACTTAAAGAGACATTATATTTATGAATACTAATACTCATAAATTAATATATATATTGTGGTTTTGTTAGTGAGGCTGGGCGTAGAAAAAAAAAAAGTTACCCTGATTTGTTGTTAGGCTAGTTTGTGGCTATTTTTCACTTATTTTTCATATTATTTTTTATAGTGTTTTTTTATCTTAGATTTAATCTATCAATAACTTTACATAATTTTATTTGTGTTTTGATTAATTTTTGTTAGAAATTATTTTTTGATATAATTTATTAATTTTTGCTAATTTTTATTAATTTTTATTAATTTTTATTAATTTTTATTAATTTTTTATTATTTCATATATGATCTAATTTCTAGAGAGACAGGCAAATTTTGACACTAGTGTAAAAAAAAAAATAAAAAATAAGGAAAAAAATTTTAAGGGACGAATTTAATTAGAATAATTAGCATTAACTTAATTATTTTAATTAAAGCATTATTAATAAATTAAATAATTAATTAGCAAATATTATAAAGTTTAATACAATTTGATTAAATATAGGGAGTTTTTTATACATATAATTATTAATTTAAACAAACAGCATTAGTACCGCGTTAATAAAATTCAACACTATATAATCAAATAGTGGCAAATATTGTTACTGTTGTTAATATTATTTTATTATTACTTTTATTATTTTCCCTTTTTTACTCTATAATTTAATAGCCGCTAAATTAGCGGCGCTGCTGCCATTCAGAAATCACAAACTGTTTTGTCTAAGCTCCTCCGACATAAAAAAAGCAGAATGTCGTAAGTAATTTTATTTTTATATTTATTTTTTTTTTTTTAATTTTTATTTTTATTTTTATTTTATTTTATTTTTTCTTTTAATATTTTATCGTCTATTTTTTATTTTTCCTTTTCTTTTTCCTTCTTGTTTGTTTCTTCACAATATACATATATTACACATATTTTCTATTAAATTATTGCATATTTTTCTAACCTTTTTCTTCATTAGGGAAGCTGAGACAGAAGATAATCCACGAAGAGTTTACACGATGCCTGCTTCATCAAGTTCTTCCAGTAATGTATTCATTGCACCAAACGTAAGATCTCCAAACACCCCGCTTTCTTTGCCAACAGACGCAGAGCCCCAATTAAATTCTTCTAGAGATCGTGCGTCTACTGCATATAGTGAAGGAAATTTAAGTTTAAATTATGATTTAAACTATAGCCGTGAAAATCATAATCATAGCAATAACCTTAATCAAAATCAAAATCAAAATCAACATCAACATCAGCATCAGCATCAGCATCAACATCAAAATCAAAATCAGCATCAAAGTCCAAGTCAACTTCATAATCAAAGTCAAACTCAAAGTCCAAATCGAATTCATAGTCCAAATCAAAATCAAAATTATGTTCTAAATCAAAACCAAAGTCCAAATAATAGTTTTTCTCGACAAAATGTACATCAACATCAAGGGAATTCACCTTTAGAAAAAACCCAAAATGATCATGGTGAGTTTTTATTTCTTATTAAATTTAATACCTGGATGAACTAATACATATATATATATATTATTTGATATCTTATACTTTAATTTATTTATTTATTTTTTTTTTCTATTGAAATTTGCACTAACTATTAACTGTTTTTTTTCTACTTTTTTTAAGCCTCAGATCTTGCTGAAACTTTAAGAACATACAAAATAATGCAAGCTCTTCAAAATAATAGAAAAGACTATGTTGCACATTTCTTATCTAATTATGAAAATGCATCTCCTCAAACTACGTTATCTCATCAAGATTTATCTTCTTCCAAATTAGATTCAACTTCATCTTCTGATGATAATTTGGCTCTTATATTATTTCTTGCTGTTCAAACAGCACCCACTTCTATGATTGAGTATATTTTGGGGTTCAAAACTAAATCTGGAAAACAAATTCCAATCCCCATCAACTTCCAAGATAAGGACGGAAATACTCCCTTACATATTGCAACTGAATTAGGAAGGGAAGATGTTGTTTCAATGCTCATGTCTAGACCTGATATTAATGACACTATAATTAACCGCAACGGAAAACAAGCCGTAGAACTTGCAAAAGCTCCAGAATTAGCTGCTGCCATGCAAGTTTCTCGTGCTCAATATGTTGAGGCAATGTCAACTCTTCTTCAGCGTGCCTTTACTTCAAATGATTTTTCAACTCTTGAGAAAATATTAGCTACTCCTCGTGCAGCTGCCCTTCTTAATATTAATGGCGTAAATCCGGAAACGGGTTCGACTGTTCTTCATGATGCTGCTAGAACTAATAATGTGAGAATGGTTGAATTTATACTCCAACATGGTGGAGATCCATTTTTGCGTGATCGAAAAGGAAGATTAGCAAGTGAAGTTACTAAAGTAGAGCAAATTAAAAGAATTATTAAATCATATGGCACAAGACAAACCATTGAGCCTTCAGTAGCTTTTCCGCAAAGAACACCTTCAATTAAAGGATATTTAAAAAAGTGGACAAATTATACATCTGGTTATAAATTACGTTGGTTTGTTCTTGAAAATGATGTACTATATTATTATAAATCACAAGAAGATGCTGATAGATCTTGCAGGGGGTCTATAAATATGCGCATTGCCAGAATTAAGTTGGACTCATCGGAGAAGCAAGTATTTACTGTAATTGGCAAAGGATCTGTAAAGTATTCTTTAAAAGCTGACCATCCTGCTGAAGCTAAACGTTGGATATGGGCTCTTTCTCAATCCATACAACACGCAAAAGACGTTGAAAACTCAAAAAGTAAGACTAGAAATTCTCAAAGACCTTCTAGTATTTCAAGTGTTAATAGTGCTTCAACTGTTTCTAGCTCTTTATATGCTTCTTCTGAAGCTTCTATTCCTACTTCTCATCAACTTCCTTCATATCAACATCAGCAAAAGTTGCAAAATCTTCATAGTCCAAGTTCAAGCACCCCCAATAGCTCGTTGCTTCATATGCAAAAGCAATCAATTGGCCAAAACAACTCCACTTCTGCACCTTCTTCTGCGGGTTCAAATGTAGTGAATAGCTTAAGTAACATATCTCCTATAAATGCTAAACATATAAGCATTCCGAATCATTCCAATGCCCATAATCTTCCTGTTCCACCGTCTAGAAATATATTGAGTGCTGGTGGATCTTCTTCTCAGGGTTCTATGTTTGGTTCTAATAATTCTTCTTCTCATATTAGTGATTCGCTTGATGAGTATGACGATGATGATGATGATGATGATGATGAGTCCAGTAGTCTTCCTTCTACTGAACCATATAGACGGGAAGTTGCTATAACAGCCAATTCTGTTCGTATGGATTTAGAGTTTTTACACAGACTTACTACTTCATTAAGAGGTGCAATAGAATCAGCTGAAAGAAGTAATGAAAGCGGTAGTAGCAATGCTAAATTGTCTGTTTCTGAACTTCGTGAATCTTTAGCTACATATGATTCCTCAGTGACCTCTATTTCTAAAACATTTGCTGAATGTATTAAACAACATAATGCTCGTGAAAAATATTTTAAGACATTAGCACATCGTGAGGCCACGCAAAGGAAATTATGGGAAGATAATATGCAAAAATTAGAAACTAGGGTGGACTCATATGAGGCTGATCTTTACAAAGCAGTTGAGGAGAAAAAAATTGCTCGTCGTGGTTTTAAAGAATTGGCTGCTTTATTTAACTTGACCCCAGAACAGGCTGCTGAAAAAATTGATCCTAACTTTGTCAAAGACCCTTCATCTCCTCAACAGATAACAGCCAATGATTCTAACTTGCGAGACGTTAAATTTAAATTTGATAATGCCTCGCGTAATTTAAATTCAGGAAATTCGTATTCATATAGTTCTAATAATGTCAGTCCCAACAATTCAGCTGGCCAATTAAGTAAGCAGTCAGCTTATCATGCAAGCCAGCCTCAGTCTCGCGGTTTATCTTCTCCACCTACTACTTCTGGTTCAAGCTTGTCTCCTTCGGGCTTGCAATCATCAAGCTTTTCTAGGTATAATTCAATTTCTGGTAAGCGTAAGTCAATATATTTGCCAGATGAAAGTTCTGACGAAGATGAAGAGTTTTTCGATGCTATAGACGAAGGGGATGTAATAGATATAGCAGATGAGCCAGAAGCAAGCGACTCATCATCTAAAGGTATTGATAAGAAAAACCAAGACGTTTCCTTTGAGAATGTAACAAAGGCTGTGCCAGATGATAAACATGTTGAAAGTGATAAATCAATTGTTACTAGCTCACAAATTAGCACTCCAGGTGTGGCCGTCACTCATAATAAAGAAGCTGAAAGTGGAGAAGTTACACTTGCTCAGAAATTTCATGTTGACCTTAATGTACTAGGAAATGATGTTTGGACTTTTATAATTAGTTATCTTAAATCTCAAAACTTGACGGATGTACAATTAGAAAATTTAAAGAGAATGGTTTATTCATTTGAAGGTTATGGAGAGGGCCCTCGTAAAAAATTATTATTAAATGAGGATGATCGCCCTAGAATAGGCTTATGGGGAATTTTAAAATCTATGATTGGAAAAGATATGACTAAAATTACTCTTCCTGTTTCTTTTAATGAATGTACATCTTTATTGCAAAGAGTTGCAGAAGATATGGAGTACTCTGATTTACTCGATAAAGCTGCACATAAAAGTGACTCAACATTACGAATGGTATATGTGGCGGCATTTGCTGCCAGTGAATATTCATCAACTATCAACCGTATTGCAAAACCTTTTAATCCGTTATTAGGAGAAACATACGAATATTGTCGTCCTGACAAAGGTTACAGATTTTTTATTGAGCAGGTTTCTCATCATCCACCGATTGGAGCAGCAATTGCAGAATCACCATTGTGGGAATATTATGGAGAATCGGAAGTGGCATCTAAATTTAATGGACGATCTTTTGATATAAACCCACTTGGTACTTGGTATTTGAAGCTAAGACCTCGAGATGGACCTGAAGAACTATATACATGGAATAAAGTCACATCTTCTGTAGTTGGAATTATTACAGGAAGTCCTGCAGTTGATCAATATGGTGATATGATTTTAACTAATCATACTACTGGCGATCGTTGCGTATTAAAGTTCAAAGCCAGAGGTTGGCGAGGAACTAGTGCTTGTGAAGTTCGAGGAAATGTTCATGATAAAGATGATGTTGCAAGATGGATTATTGGTGGGCATTGGAATAATAAGCTTTATGCAAAGAAGATTGATGATGGAATTTTGCCTAATAATGCTGATATTGAAGCTGAAGCGTCAAAAAATGGTGTATTATCAGTTGAACCAAATTCTCGTCCATCAATGTCTGCAATGTCTAATAAAGGAAGTGTGTCATTGTCTGGAAAACCATTTGTAGTATGGACAGTTCATGAAAGACCTAAAGAACCATTTAATTTAACACCATTTGCTATTACATTAAATGGTATTAATAATTCATTAAAGAAATATTTACCTCCAACTGACACAAGATTGAGGCCTGATCAACGAGCAATGGAAGAAGGGGCATATGATTTAGCCGCCGATGAAAAACATAGACTTGAGGAATTGCAAAGACAACGGCGAAGGGATCGTGAAGAAGGTGGCATTGTGTATAAACCTAAATGGTTTAAAAAGAGTATACACCCTGTCACTAAATCAAACTATTGGGAGTATTTAGGTGAAT
>JAJMCY010000202.1:12251-22546 GCA_030565755.1 Ascobotryozyma cognata
AAATTAGAAAAATAAATTAGAAAAAAATTAAAAAGTCCAAAAAAAAAAAAAAAAAAAAATTTTTTTTATAATTCTCATAAAGAGTAATAAACCATTCTATTTTAAACACTTGTATTTTTTTTTATATTATAATGATTTCTAGGTTGTAAATATTTATTTTCTAAATTACAAATAGTTATATGTTCAAATTGAGTTAAGATTAATATTACATAAATAAAGTAAAAATATATTTAAAAAGATGAATATTTTTAAATTAAAGTTTGTGGGAATTGAGTTTAAAAAAGGGTATAATATATCTATTTAAATATTAAAAATGATTAAAAAACAAAAAAAAAAAAAATCAGCGCAGTTTTGTAATATTCGATGTTGTGTTTCTTTTTAGAATGTCTTTTGATTTGAAAGGATTTGTATGATCTTTCTTTTTCTTTTGAACCGTTGTGTTTTTAGTTGTTTGATGTGGATGTGGTATTAATTCAGACTTGAATGGTTATGTTAGCATAATAATAATAAAAAATACGAAAAGTTTATAAGAAAAAATTATAAGAAAAACAAAAAAAAAAAAAAAAAAAAAAAAAAAAAAAAAAAAAAAAAAAAAAAAAAAAAAAAAAAAAAAACTAAATAAATTACAAGTACTTACATCTAATGTGATATAATCTTCAATCCCTTTTATTGTCGAAACATGCCTTTCTGCTAAAGGTTTTCTTGACTTTAAAAGTAAATTTTTTGAGTAATTATTTTCGTCATGATAAATTGAAAATGTTTTATTTCGACTAAATTGTTGTTTTTTGTTTGGTGAAGAGGATTTTAAATTTAAATTTGAGCTTAAATTTGAATTTGAATTTGAATTTAAAGAGAAAGGAGAAGAAAATGGGGATGAAAAAGGAGGAATATTTTCTTTATTTTGTTCCGATAAAGCATTATTGTTATTGTTATTGCTATTAAGGAATTCATTCAAATTTTGTTTATTATTTTTTATATTTATTTGTACAGAAGATGTTGAGTCTCTAAAAGCAATAAAATTTTCCGGCATTTTGTATTTTAAATATAATAAAGGTGAAAGCTAAAATTTTATGATTAATTATGAAGCAAATAAAAAGCGAAGCTCCCAAAATTTAATTATTTATTATTATTGTATAGCAATTACTTTATTATTATATTAGATAATTATTTCCATTATATTGGAATAATAATAATACAGTTTTTCTCTACTATTATTATTATTATTATTGTTTTTATTATCGTTATTATTGTTTTTATTTAATTATTATTTAAATTAATATTACTATTATTATTATTATTATTATTATTATTATTATTATTATTATTTAGAATGTTTGTTTACTTATTTCTGTATTTGCAGATAGAAACTATTAGTTGCTATAGTAATAACGGTCTTAAAGAGGGTAATCTATTTACTTAGTTAATCTTGATTTATTTATTTTAGGTTATGTTGCGTTGGCAACGTGTTTATATTACTATGGTGATCTAAATATAAGAGCCACAGTGACGAAATAGAGATAGCACAAAATAAGGTACAAACAAAGAGAATAGTTTGATATTGAATAGTAAAGAGATTAAAGTAACTAAAAATTCTATATATTTATTTAAAATATATGGAATTTCATATATTATATATATATAAATTACGAATTATTATTTCATATAAAATAATTGCATATAATAACTATATATCTGTTAGTCATTAATTGCAATAACTTAACTTCTAATAATTATATAAAGTAAACATAAAACATACATCGTAGAATAAAAAAACAAACAAAAACAAATTCAATTAAAAAATTCAATTAAATTAATACTTTTAAACAATTTATTTGTTTACTGAAGAAAAGTATTCCTTTGATTCATCAACTTCAGGTTTAATTGTAGCAGAACCTTTATGCCAATTTGCTGGGCAAACCTCACCATATTTTTCAGTAAATTGGAAAGCATCTAAAAGACGAAGAGATTCTTCTACTGAACGACCAACTGGAAGATCATTAATAGTAATTTGACGAATCTTTCTGCTAGGATCAATGATAAAAATACCACGTAAAGCAACACCAGCTTCAGGAATAAGAACACCATAATCTTTTGAAAGTGAATGATTAGTATCTGCAACAAGTGGAATGTTTACACTACCAAGACCACCATCTTTGCGGGCAACTTTTGTCCAAGCAAGAAGAGAATATTCAGAATCAGTTGAAGCAAAGAGAACTTCTGCACCACGTTCTTTAAATTTTTCAGCAGCTTCAGAATAAGCAATAATTTCAGTAGGGCAAACAAATGTGAATGCTAATGGAATAAATGCGAGTACAACCCATTTTCCTTTATATTTATCAAGAGAAACTTCTTCAAATGCGCCATCAATTACAGCAGTTTTTTTAAAATCAGGAGCTGGGTGTTGAACAGTTGCAACCATTTTGTATATTATAATATATTATAAATATATAAAAAGTAAAGTTAATTGTAGAATATAGTTAGGGAGTAATTAAATTAGTAAATTGTGTAAATTGTGTAAATTTGTACAATTTGCTTGTGTATGGATATATAAAAAAAAAAAAAAAAAAAAAAAAAAAAAAAAAAAAAAAAAAAAAAAAAAAAAAAAAAAAAAAAAAAAAAAAAAAAAAAAAAAAAAAAAAAAAAACGAAAAAGAAAAAGAAAAAGAAAAAATATTAGACAAAAACCTTTTATTTATACTAAGCAAGGAAAATTACTTTGGCGAAATTTGAGTCCAGAATTGTAACTGATATATAATACAAGCAATTTATTAGGCAACGAAATTAAAAATAATAATAATAATTATGAGATTATAAGCAAAGAAAGTACTAGAAATAATTTCTTTTATTACTATGGTGATAAATTATATTACATAATATGGTTTTTATTTGAAATCATTTGGTAGTGATGAATAATTTGTATAGGAAATTGTAAAATAATATATATATATATATATAAAATTATTAAGTAAATCGAATTAATTAGGAAAATATTATTTTAAAAGTATTATTCTTTATTATAGCTTATACCGTACTTATCTATTTAAATTCTTAAGTCCAATGATTTAAGACATTATATATAATGTAAAACAGTAGATAAATAATATTATTACTATAAACCTATCCAGGTTAGGGTATTTATATATATAAGATTATTAAGCTAATTTATATAAATTCGTTTCTATGTAAAAGAATTAATATTTCTCCATATAAATTGAATCAGTCACATTGTGGGGATTAAATGATTTAGAAAATTAAAAGCTTGGCTAAGATTGAGAATATATAAGATAGTTTTAAATTTTTAATTATTTAGACGTGGGATTAGTTTTAATATTTGTATATGTATTTTAAATATTGAGAGTATAATTGTATTAATTTTTGTGATTGAATTTTTATTTTATTTTTTTTTTTTAAAAAAAAAAAATTGATTCAGAAATTTAAAGTAGTAAATTAATTTATTCAATTCATGGGGTATTAAATGAAAATAAAAACAAGTTCAAATAAATATAGTAAATACACAATTATATTATATAGGGTATTGTAGATAGATAGGTTGTTAATAATGTAGAATAATAATGATATATATTTTAAATAATTATTTATAAACACATATACAAACTACTAAAAATATCCATTATAATTAAATAAATATATATATATATATATATATATATATATGTAATTCAAATATTATATACTACAAATAAATACGCACATTCTCATACAGTGCACATTTATTTGTATTTCTACATACATGCACATATAAATATCTATAATATCACACTATATTTGTCTATTATAATGTAATAAGTAACTTCTTTATATACCAAAGTGCAGTTCATTCATACAAACACGAAAAACACACACATACACATATAATACATAAATATAAATAAAATACAATCAATATATAAACAATATATTCATACAAATAATAAATAAAGCATATAATAATAAAATAAAGAACTATATATATACTAATATGTAAACATAATTTCCTTCCTTTCTTTTTCTCTTTTCTTACTATTTATTATCTTTTATGTTTATTGCCTATTGCATTTTTTTTCTCTTTTTTTTATTTTTGGCCATTTTATTAAACTTTATTAACCTTTTTTAAAATATATAGTTATTATTTCACTTCTCTTAGTTTTTGAAAGTTATCATAATAATAATAATAATAATAATAACCAAACTAAAACCAAGTTCTTTATTATTTGTTTTTGATATCCTAACGTTTTGATATTATTATTATCATTTTTCTTTTTATTTTTCTTTTTATCTCTACGTTTATTTTCACTTTTCCCCCTTATAATGGATATTCACTCCTTTAAATCTTATAAGGTTTCTTCAAGATCTGCCCCATCAGAATCAACAAATAAAAGTGATAATATATCCGTTTTTGATAACTCTGAAGGTAAAACTATACATCCTTCAAAATATAAACGCATCAAATGTACGTTTTATTGTCTTCATATCCAAATTTACATAAAAACTTGTATATTTATTAACTAAATCTAACTAATTATATTTATTTTTATTTTTATTTTTACTTTTACTTTTACTTTTACTTTTATTTTTTATTTTAAATTTATTTTAATTTTAATTTTAAATTAAATTATATTTTAAATAAATTCTAATCTATTATTTCTCATTTTAATTCTTCTTAACTTTAGATTCCCAGAAACAAGAACAACAACAACTCCATGGTAACTACTCACAAAATGGTATACTTAGTTCATTAAAAAAATCAACTTCAAATAATATAAAACCATCAAATAAAAATTATGATTTTCCTCATGATAATTCAAATTCAAATTTAAATTCAGATTTAAATTCAAATTTAAATTTACATTATAATAATCATTCTACATCTAATATTTTTAAAAAATCTCAAGATGTAAAATTTTCTCCTTTAGCAGCCTCTTATTCTCCTTCTTTTAAATATAATAGTAATAATGTTATTAATAATAACAATAATAATAACTCTATTGATATAATAAAATCTCATCAACAAGATGTTGCTCAAAAAGATAAATTCCCAAATTTATCGGAATTTTTTTCTGGAAATTACCCAGCGGCTGTCTCAACTTACCTCCCACCAGATGCCCCATTCTTTCATTCCTGTCTTTCTTCTCCTTGCAACTCCATCTGCAGCAGAAAAGAATCGCCTTGTTACTTAAAACCAAATGAATTTAATCAAAAACAACTTGTAACGGAAGCTTTTATGTTTGGAAAATCCCTTGGCTTAGGAGGATTTGGAAAAGTTTCTTTAGTGAAATATCTTCCAAATGGTAAAATTTATGCAATTAAGTCAGTTAGAAAACGTGCTTTAAATAAAAAATCTCACTTGGCTGCTGTTAAAACTGAAAAAAACGTTCTTTTACATTTACTTGATAATAATTCATCAAGAGCTGTTCCTTTGTACGCATGTTTTAAAGATTATAATAGCCTCCATTTTGTTCTTCATTTTTGTGCTGGTGGTAATATAATTGATGTCTTGGGTAGTTTGATTGTTAATTATTCTGTAAAGGAAGAAGAATTAAAATTTTATGCAGCTGAAATGATTTTAGCTGTTGAGGAACTTCATTCTCTTGGAGTTTTACATAGAGATATAAAACTTGAAAATTTTTTAATTGATGGTTCAGGCCACTTGAAAATCGCTGATTTTGGGGTTTCTTATATGGATACTTCGAGAGAAATTTTTAATAACTCTAGAGTATCTAGCAAAGCTTCACAAAATATTAATGATAATAATAATAATGATAATAATACTAATAATACTAATAATAATTCTAGAAATGGTATTGCTTCTAATAGTTATCATAAAAACTCCCTTTCTAATAAGAAAAATGAAATAATTGTTGTTTCGTCTTCTTCATCATCATCCTCTTCTTCTTCTTGTTTATCCTCTGCTTCTCTTCCTCCATCGCAAGTTGGCGTTCAGGAATCTAAGAACAATTCCTCTATTAAGCCTCCTCCCGTTTCTTCAATTATAAAAAATTGCGTTACAGGAAGGTTAGGTACCATTGGATACGAAAGTCCAGAAGTCCTTTATGGTGATTGGTATGATGGACGCTCTGATTATTGGTCAGTTGGTATTTGTCTTTATTTGATTAGATACAATAAAAATCCAATTTATGATCCAAGATTCCATCAATCAACTGAAGATCAAAGTACTAAGAGTTTAATGTACAGAACGCGAAGGTTCTTAGATAGACCTATATTTAAAAAACTTCTTTATTCCTCTGACAATGAAATCTCATTCCTTTCTTCTCTTTTAAAGACAAAAAATCAACGTTTAGGTTCAAAGGCGTACAAAGTTACCTCTAAAAATGGAGATTTATATGGTGCTATAGAATGGACTAATAAAAACTATATTACAAAGTATAAGGACGCAGAAGAAATAAGGGCTCATCCTTGGTTTACCGGAATTGATTGGGAAACCATTAGTTATAGCCGACCTCCTATTATTCCAGTTAGAAGAGATGCTAAAGTTACTTGGTCTTCTTCTGATGGCTTAAACGATGATACAAATCCCAAGGATTCGAAACAGTCGGTGAAGAAAATTGTTAATAATAAAAATACCAAGAGCAATAATTTAAATAATACCACTAAACTTGAAGAGCCTAATGATGCTGAAATTACTAACTTTGAATATATTCCAAAATTAATACCAGTTATTACAGGAAATCATATCCAATTTTTTACACCTCCTTCTTCCCCTCAGCATTGAATATTGGCGCATCGCCATAACTCAAGAGGAAGTACCAGCTACTTTCCATGTGAAATACCTCAATACATTCACCATCCATGGGATCTGTACTCTTATTATAATTCATATTTTGGGCCAATTTTTTCTCACTATTATCAGTATTATTTTTATTGTTACGTGTCTACCTTAAATCAGACAAATTATCCTAATTATAATAATTATAACAATTACACTACTTACAATTATTATACTAACTATCATGATTATACCAATTATAATAATTACAATGATTATTTTAACTACGTTAATTATAATAACAATCATAGTTATAATTATCAAAACCAGCACAATGGTAATAATGATCAACTTCATACCCCTTGTGCAATTATATCTACAGAAAAAGAGAAAAAAAAAGGCATGGTAATATATTTTGGCAGTAATAAATGCATAATTCCTTACGTTTAAAATTATAACAATACTCCATTTATTTATTCCATTAATTTTTATTATCATAATTGATACTTGATTTTATACCATGCAGTTTTTAGTTTTGATAACATTTTGGAACTTGAATTAACTGCCAAGTTATACCACAAGTTTACATACTATAGGAATATAAATATTTTATTTAACATTGGAATAGTACTTATTTATATATACTTGTATGTGGCTATATTTAAGTTATATTATTTTTCCTTTTACTTATATATATATATACATATATAGTGAAAAAGATTTATAAAAAAAAAAAAGGAAGATTTACTAGTTTTAATAATTAGATATCTTTAATTTGTTTTAAATTTTTATAATTGCAAATAAAGAGTTTTTAATAAATAGTAAATTTTATTTTCATATACAAAATGTAAATAATTGTGATAAAAATACAAGTTCATCTAAGATAAATACAAATATTATTTTATATCTTAATTTTTTATATTAATTATACTTAAAACGAATTGAAAAATTACCAAAACAACATTTACAAATTTAAGGATACAAATCTGACATCACTACACTTATACTGTATAACTTATTCGTTCAGGATATTGGATACAGTGGCTTGTGATGGTTGTTATCTGAATTATAATTTACAGGTATTTATGTTTATTTATATTTTTAATTTTACTTATGATTTATGAAAGGCTTGTTTATTATATTGTGTATTTTTCATAGCCATTTATATTCCTTATATTTAATATATTTTAACATTATTTTCACATTATTTTCTTTCGAATTGCATAGTTCATGTGCATAATTCACTTACATAAACAATATATTAATACAATATTTAAATCTTATCACCATCGAAACCTTATCATGCGAATTACCCTACGTTTTTTTATTTGAGGTTTATTCGTATGTGCTTAGGGATTATTTCTTATTTATTTCTTTACAGTTACATTCAGTTTTTTATTATTTGACTACAACATAACACACTTGTTAACATTTAAAATAAAATTTAAAATATGAAAGCAAAAATTAGAATAGCATATTTTCTGAAATATTTATTTAGTATTTATATAATTGTAAATTAGTATATAGTTAGTTTCAAATAGACATTTTATTTTTATATTACATTTAAGTGTAAATTGTATTACAACGCAAATAAGGATATTAATTAATATTATATTTATTATATTATATTTATTATATTATATTATATTATATTAATTAATACGTCCTACTTGAATTAATATTAGTATTAAATATTAGGTTTACATTAATTATTAATTAAACGAATTTTCTTAATTATCTTACTTTTTATCTTATATTATTCTTTGTATATAAATAGATCTTGTAGTTTTGTAGAATTTAAAGCAATAATCTAGAGACTTGGCTTGTATAGATTTAATATAATTAATTATTTATTATCTATTTTTTGAATATTCACTAATTACGAAATGTTGTGTACTAGTCCATTAGATAATTCACAAGATACTTCACAAGATACTTCACAAGATACTTCACAAGATAGTTTAGGAAGCCTTGCTAGTGACAACGGTACTAGAAATACTAATAATGTAAATAACAATAACAATAACAAAGGGCTTTTTAAATCTAGTTATGATTCTACCGCTGGAAATCATATAATAAAAGAAGATGATAATAATAATAAAACAGAAAAAAAGTATCAAATAAGAATCGATAGAAGAACATCAGTAAGCGCAGAAACCTTCACACCAAGTATGCTTACTTCAGGATGGAAAGCACCAGTTTTTACAAAAACAAAAAATCAACTTGAAAGATTAACAAGTAGTTTAGGGGATATTTTCTTATTTAAATCATTAGATGAAGAAGATCTAACAACAGTAATTAATGCATTAGAAGAAGTTCCACAAGAATTAACAAAATCTGCTATGATTATTATTCAGCAAGGTGATGAAGGTGATTATTTTTATATAGTTGAAAGTGGTGAATTGCTAGTGCTTAAAAATAATATAAAAATTTCAACAATAGGCCCGGGTGGTTCATTCGGTGAATTAGCACTAATGTATAATGCTCCACGTGCTGCAACTATTAAAACAATTAGTGATTGTCGTTTATGGAGATTAGATAGAAATACCTTTAGAAGAATTGTTTATGAATCAACTTTTCATAAAAGAGAATTATATGAATCGTTTTTAAGAGAAGTCCCCATTCTTTCTATTTTAAAACCTTATGAATTATCAAGATTAGCCGATGCCTTAGACTCAAGAACTTATTTACCTGGTGATTTTATTGTAAAGGAAGGTGAGCAAGGTGATCGTTTTTTTATTATAGAATCTGGTGATGCAAAAGTAATTAAAAACGGTGTAGGTAAAATTATGGATTTACATAAAGGTGACTATTTTGGTGAACTTGCTTTACTTAAAGATCAACCAAGAGCTGCAACTGTACAGGCTGATTCAAAAGTTAGAGTTATTTCTCTTGGCAAAAAGGGGTTTAATCGTTTACTTGGGCCTGTTATTAATGTTTTGAGAGAACGAGCTCCAAATTGATTTGTGCTTATTATGGACTTGTGTTTCTGCAATTATGATGTTTATGGCAACAATATGTGTATGAGTGTCAACTAGGATAACTAGACGTGTATTAATATCCAATATATTTTCTGGAATAATGTAGTTTTCAAATTGTATAGATTCTGGCAATAATTTACAATTTGTTAAAAATCAACGTCTTCTGTAATAATATATGAAACCTTTATCTTGCTAATATAATGGTATCTCAATTATATTTATATTATTATTTATTGTGTTAATTGTAAAGTATCATATCTTTCTTAATCGTACTCAATTATAAGGGGTTATATTTACTATTTATAAGATATCTACGAGGTTTACTTGTAAAAGATAAAACAAATGAGGACGAACTTCATCAGAAAGGAATAGCGATAAAAGAGAGTAAATAGTATAAAATAATATAAAATAATATAAAATAATATAAAATAATATAAAATAATATAAAATAATATAAAATAATATAAAATAATATAAAATAATATAAAATAATATAAAATAATATAAAATAATATAAAATAATATAAAATAATATAAAATAATATAAAATAATATAAAATAATATAAAATAATATAAAATAATATAAAATA
>JAJMCY010000203.1:0-22432 GCA_030565755.1 Ascobotryozyma cognata
AAAAAAAGAACAAAAAAAAAATAAAGCAAATAAAATATTAAAACTCTACTGACAAGACTTGCTAAGCATAAGTAGAGCTTCTATTTCTGGCAAGAATTGAAGCGAGCTATTTGAAAGTGAAAAATCAGCTTTAGGATCCGAAGAGCTCACACATAAATGTTTATTATTATTTAAAATCATATCATTTTTTTTATCAATACACACTTCAGTTTCTGAATCTTCAGCAGTATTATCCTTATAGTCGTCGTTTGAATCTCTGCAGTTGGATGGTATATAGTGTTGATAGTTATGATTATTACCCATATTAAGTAAAAGAGAAGGAAGCATTTTGGTTTGAGGCACATTAGAAATAGGTTGATTTATATTTATTTTGTAATTGTTAGATGTATAGGAAAAATCATTTTTGATTGGAAATACGGAATCGCAATTTTCAGTAAAACCATCTTTATATGGTTTAGAAGGAGGAGGGAGACATTGAAACTCATGAGAAGGCAAAGCAAACATTGAGGAGGGAGAAGAAGATGAATGGTTTGAATAACCAAACTCAGGAGGAGTGAGACAATTTGGAAGAAAGTGGTCGACGAGCGAACCCTTATTTTTAGATTCATCGCTGTTTTTTACCGAACTAGTAATACTAGCAGGAGAATTCAGAACATATTGTGGAAACGAAGGTGGTGTTAATGGCCCAAACACTGAAGGTAGACAAGGTTGTGTGGGAAGATTAGGAGGTTCTGGAAAAATTGTCCCATAAGGTAATAAAATACAATGTTCTAAATATTTTATATAATCAGTCGTTGCTCGTAAAATTGTTAATTTATGCAAAGCATCATCACCATGCACCATACATGTATGCTTACAACTTGGTATTAAATCTCGTAAAGCGGCAAACTCTGAGTTCATTCTGTCTCTTCTTCTGCGTTCAATTATTGAATGCTCGATATTTCTAGAAGCTTTCCGTCCCGGTTTGCGACCGGGCTTACGTCTTTTAGCAAGATGAGAAGCATCCATATTAGAGGTTGACATAGTATCTAAAGAAGTTTTTAAATTTTTTTTCTTTGTAGGTATTAGCTTTTTAGAATAAGAATTAATACTATCCAAGCTATTAACACTCTCATTCATTTGTTCGTTATTATTATTTCCAAATACTTTTTCTGAACTTCTAGAATCTGCAATTTTATAATCGTAGAAAGGATAAACTTTAATATTTTTTTCACCATCAGTAATGATGCTATTATTAGATTGTCTATTAGCATTAAAGGATTTATCCAATTTATAATCAGTATCACTATCATTTCGATTATTAAGTCCATGTTCATCTTCATTTGTCGATTTTTTTTTATCTTCCTCGTTATCTTCCGTATATTCCGCATATTGAGCTTCACTGTCTATATAATCAACTGGAAGCTTTAGCTGACGAGATGCTTTTAAATTATTTAATGAGTTTAACGATTTATTCATTTTTAATAATTTATTTAAATAACAAGAATCCTTTAAAATGCTAGTTTATATCATAATATTTTTTTTTTTTTTTTTGTTAAACAGAGAAAGAAAGAAAAGAGTAAAATATATTAAAAAACTAAAAACTGCTTTCAGGGTGAATTAGTGTGGTGTTTGTAATAAATTAGAAACGTAATTCGGGAAATTCCAAATTATATTAATAAATAAATATACCATATAATATGTGTATTTATATGTATTTTTTCTTTATTCTACATTGTATTGTCCTTTCTATAAATGGCTTAAATAATACAAATGGTAGAAGATAGTAATCTAGCATAAAAAATCATAAATTAAGCTAAAACTCTGTATTTTTGTATTTTATAGTCTTGAGTGCTAATGTTGGGGTAACCTATTGGTGGATTGGTACATATTAGTAGCATGTGAATAATAAGGGCTTTTTATTGGCTGTAATGAAATGTAATGCATAGGTAATAGAAACCAATAGTATAATGTACCTCTCTATAACTAGGGGCTGGTAGTAATGAGAGAAACAGAATATAGTGCGCGGCATTTTCTATTCAGGCTTTTAAACTTATGATAAAATTTACGATGGAGATTGAAAAACCGAAAATGACGAGCCCTGAGTATCTATTAGGATTCCGGGTAAATATATTCTTTTTTTTATTTTTTATTTTTCTACATAAGTGTTCACATATACTACATTTAAATTAAAAATCACCATTTTTAGTAAACGCCCCTAGATCGGGTTAGGGTGTGGGTGTTAAATATATTATTTACTGTAACTTCTTATATATCTGCAATATGACGGAATCGGCAGGTGCTTGTATAATAAGTATATACACATGAATACGAGAAACAATAAATAAGTGTTTTTGTTTTACCCTATTCTACATAGGTGTGTACATATGCTACGCTTACGCAAAAAGGTAACAATTACACTGATTGAATTTATATTTTTCTATAACTCAAGAAATAGTATAAAATACATATATAAATTTAGGTATATGTGAAAAATATCAATACATTATTTAATAAGATATTTCTTAATTACTTTGTTATTATTATTGGTTTAGAAGATTTATTATATGAGTAGATCGTTAAAATAATTTTTTTTCCTAAATTTATTTTCTCTAGAGAATTTTAATACTTTATTTAATAAACTTTAATAATATTTTTTTTTTTTTAATAAAAATGTAAATAAAGATACAAAAATTAACTATACGTATACTAAAAGGATTTTATTTTATTACTTGATAATTAAAATTCTATGTTTTTTTTTTAAAAATAAAAATATTACTCTTATAAATATGGAATTAAAAATAAAATATTCGTTACTTGTAAGATGCACACTATATAATAACACCAAATTTTTTTAAATGGTTTTATATAGAAATATATACTATTGTTAAATGTGGCAATTTTTATATATTTAAGATTTATCTTATAAAGCTCCTTTTTTTTTTTTTTTTTTTTTTTTTTTTTTTTTTTTTTTTTTTTTTTTTTTTTTTTTTTTTTTTTTTTTTTCCTTTAATTGTAATAATCTATTCTTAACCTTATATAATATATATATACATACATACATATAGTAGTTTTTTCATTATAATCATGTAAAATGAATGCACAACGTCGTAATAAATTAAATAGACTTTCAATATTATAAGTAAAGGTAGCCATAAATAGTAAAATAAACGATAACAAGTTTATTAAGTTGTTGCTAACCCTAAAATTATTACTTTACTAAATAATGAGTATTCTTGATATTACCATAAAACATTCTCAAAAATAGATATGCTTTTGTTTTGTGTATGCATATTTTTATTTTTCTAAGAAGCTCAAGGAGATCTTTAAAAAATTATTTTTTTGATTATTAATAAAAGAAATATATATATATAAATTACTTAGATATATTTTTACTTAAAAATGGAGGATCATTGTAAATATAATAATATAAAATTAAAGCAAAATATTAGTTATATAAATTTAGTTGTTTGTTTTAATAATATTAAGTCTTTACAATAATACTAATAATTTTATGTAATTTTATGTAATTTTATTTTATATTAAATATTATTTTGTTTTAGAAGGTGATTTTAAATTTCTTTCATAAAAGTATATATTTGTATGAGATACATGATAGTTTTCCTAGATTAGAAATTTGTAACAGCCAAATTTTGCCTTATAAATATATAAAGGGTTTCCAGGCAGTTTCTAAGGCTATTTAAAACGCATAATAGAAAACATTTGCCTTTTTTTTTTTTTTTTTTTTTTTTTTTTTTTTTTTTTTTTTTTTTTTTTTTTTTTTTTTTTTTTTTTTTTTTTTTTTTTTTTTTTTTTTTTTTTTTTTTTTTTTTTTTTTTTTTTTTTTTTTTTTTTTTTTTTTTTTTTTTTTTTTTTTTTTTTTTTTTTTTTTTTTTTAGTTTTTAATTAATTAATTTTATTTCCTATTATTTTTTATTATATATAAAAAGAGTAGCTGTTATAATTAGTTATTTGCTCAATGCGTATATTTTCTTAAAGACTGCAACTGTTTTTGTCATTAATTTTTAAAAGGGCCCTTGTTAACACAAATCGTCGTATACTAATTTCTTTCAATAATAGTTATAGGAAATAACTTCTAAAATTAACTAGCCTATTTTATTTTAATTATTATTTTTATTTGTTTTATCTAAGAATATGTTCAATTAAACTTTAAAAATTCAATCTATAAGTGTTTATTTAATAAAGAAATGTTACAATATATAAAGATCCGCTAAATAATATTAATTCTCATTTCTAGCAGACTTAGATATATATTTATTGTATTTTTACAAATTTAACATATTTCTTTAAATTGTTTTGGTTTTTTTTTAAAAAAAAATTAAAATTATTAAAGTATAATATTTACTATGCCTCAACAAAAATGGAATCTAAGCACTGAATGTCGAATAGATATTAGCCAATCAGAAGTGAGGTTTAGTGGTGTTACTTTATTTTTACCTCAAACCAACACGATGGGAGTTGGTTTATTAAGTCACGGAATCGATTTTAGTGGTAACTCAGTTTTATATTATTCAGACCCAAGGGATATTCAGGCAAAACAATATAGGGTTATGGCTACTCAGGCTGGTGGATTTTTACGAATAGAATTTTCTGTTGCAAATGACCGGAAAGTTAGAATGATTTTACAGGAGTTTAATAACTCTTCGGAAGACTTCGTAGCTGTTGGTATTTTCCAATGGGAGTAGCAGGAGCGTAGACTGCTTACAAGTGGTTCAACTAATATTATTTGGCGTAATTTATTTTTGTTTTTTGAAGGAGTTTTTTCTTACTATTAAAGATGACCATATTACTATCATAGGGGAAAAGGATATTATAATGCATACTACACAATAAAAAGATCGAAATAATACCGGAGGTAATTTATTATTAAATATTAACAAGATAAATTCATCATGATGTATCATATATTTAATTTAAATAATTTATTATAATAATTTAATAATTAATTTCAACAGCTATAGCATTTAGAAATACATAGAAAATCACAGCAGAAATGGTATAAATGATTTCAATTTAATTTTGTGCACTATAAATTAAATTCTTGTAATTTTAATTTTAATTTTAATTGTAATTGTAATTGTAATTGTAATTGTAATTGTAGCCGTAGTCGTAATTGTAGTCGTAATTGTAGTCGTACTTGTAAAAGTTATTTTTTTTTAAATTAATTAAAGAAAAAAACCTCAAAAGCTAGTCTAGACAATGTTAAGGAGTTTCAATGTCAGTTATAAATATTTATATTCGATAAGTAGTCAATTTTATGTGCCATTTGTTTATATAAAAATATATAAAAATATTATTGTTCTTGTCAGTAAAAGTAAAGGAAAATAATAAAATAAATATAAACATAAACAGCAAAATATATCTTAATTAATAGGGTTCAGTTATACCAGGAAGTTTATAATGCAAGATATGAAATCTATGATTATAAGAATTTAATGTTTGTATATAAATATGATCATAATTGAACCGCATCATATAAATAAGAATTATTCTATTTAAAAAATATTTACAGTTAAAAAATATCAGTATTCTTAGTTCAAAGTTTAAAGCTCAGTAAAAAAATTGTATTATACTATTATACATAGTTGTCAATGATCCATTATGACAATTAAATTTTCAAAATGTTTTTTTTTTTTTTTTTTTTAACTTATTGTATCTGCTTTATTATATTTTTAAGCTTCAAAATGTATTATTGATTCTGTATTAAAATTAATGAATAAATCAACAATATTTCTTGAATCAAAAACGTTTAAAATGTCTAGACTTTCTATAACGTCATCCTTTTTTTCTCCCAAATTGTTAACCCAATTTTCAACTTCTTGATATATCTGCATTTGAATCTGTTTAGTAATAAAAGCTGGATGATAAAATAATTTTTTAATTTCATTAATAGTACTAATAATATCTATATTCTCATCCATCATTGCACCAAGAATTTTGCTTGCAGCATATTGCACTGCAACAATAGCTGCCTTTCCAGCAGGCTCATTTAATGGATGTACAATATCATCTTTTGAAAGAAGCATATGCATTGGATTTGTGTCAGACGGTGTAAAAGAGCTTTTTAACTTTTCTATGTAGCTTTCATCGTTTGAGGTTCTTTCTTTGATTATTTCAACAACAATATTAAAAATTGGTTTTAAAGTGGATTTTAACATAGAAAAACTTATAATATTCATTGCTTTTTCAATAAAAGAATAAAACATTTTGGTAGTAAAAAACTTTGCTCTTTGTGCTAAAGTATCTTTCCACTCTAGAATAGAATAAATAGTTGGAGTTGGATCATTTTCAAGATCCCCATATAAGTCAACATAGTTTGATGTATTATATGTTATTAATTCTCTAAGAGCATTTAGTGGAATAAATGGTATTGTTAGTATCTTTGAAATTATTGTTTTGCTATTTAAATAATCAAGTAAATCTACAAATTCAACTTCTGAAGTTTTAATATTCGAATTAGTAGTAATTAGAGATCTTAAAAACTCCTTTGATCCATATACTCCAGTCGTGAGAGGATATACTGTTTTATTATTAATAGTAATTGTAGTATTATTGCCAACTTTTGGAAATACTTTATTGTATCCTAAATCAATAAGAACCAATTCAACATAATTAGAATTACAGTAAAAATCTTCGATAGTGTGAAGACCTTGTCCTAAAAAACGATAAGCGTCGTATAGATCTTGTTCATTTTTAGTTTTAAAGTTATAAATGCGTCCTGCTTTTATAGCATTTTTAAATGCTTCTTGAACATAAGAAAAAGAAGTTCTTTCAACAACCTTTTCATTAGAAATATAGTTTTTCATTCCAGTTTTCATATCTATATCAAGCTGCGGACGTACTAATTTTTCACTGCTTTTTACAATATTTTTTGATGCAATACTTGGATTTTCATGATAACTTAATTGATTTTCCACATGAGCTTCTGGACAATGTACTCCAAGTTTTTCAAGGGTAATTTCAAACTCTTTTGTACTTTTATGGAATTGAATTGTTGACAATAGCCAAGCACTAATAGTTAAATAATTTAAACCTGTGACATGTAATATATAGTCCCCATCAATTAACCGCGAGTAATCGGAAAGCCAGTTTCCGAAATATATATGTTTAATTTCATCAGAAGTCAAATTTCTTTTATCCGGAATTAACGCTGTGAAAAAACTATTCTTACTTTTTTTTATTATTGGAATTTGCACATTTTTTAATGAATCTTCTATATCTCCATGTCGATATCTCGTACCATAGAAATTAGAATTAACAGGAACATACCCAGCGCCAAATGCCTCACAAATCTTCAAAAACAATATAATATATATTAGACTTAGCATTCTGGTTTTTAAATTTTTTATTAAATATAATTTTACTTCATATATTTGTGATTTGAATTAATTATGTTCGTTTTTAATTATAAAGTGATGGTTAATTAAATTAAACATAAATAAATGATTTTCCCTTCGCTTAGCATGAATTATTCAATAAAAAAGCATTTTAAAGATTAATTTAACATTTCACGCTAAGTAAAAAAAAAAAAACACAAAAATTTTTTTTAAAATAATACCAACAAATTATATGAAAATGTGACTATCATATTTAAAATTTTGCTGTAATGCTATGTTATTTATTTTTTTAAAAAAAAAATTCGTTTTTTATTTAGCTTAGCATAGGGTGGTACAATAGTATAACAGCATAAAATTTTGCAAGCGAATTTCACAGAACGAATGACTGCATATTATTAAATATTTTTTTTTTTTAAAAAAAAGATAAAGCTTAATTGGTAAACTATAAATACCAAAATTAAAATTACAGTTTCTTAGCTACATTATGTTAAAGTACTTTGTTAATTTTTTCCCAAGGGATAAGTATATTATGAATTTGAATATAACAATTATAAAATGTCTTTGATTTTTTTCGTTGATATAATAAATAATCCGTAAAACCTAAACTCCATAGTAAATGTGAATATTTAAAACAATTTAATCTAAATAAATATAAAATGGCATATAATAAACAAAGTAATAATTTTTATGTAAATAATTTTTCTAAATTTTTATTTAATTATTTATAAGCCTTTAAATTGATTATATATGCAGAATAATGAAAATTTACCATCTTTTGAAGTAACAGCCATAAAACTTTAAGTGAAGTAGAACGATGTAACTCTTTTATTCTAAGTTAAGCAGTATAAATGTTATACGTCGCTTCTCAAATTTTATAGAATTCTATAAATATTTACTTTTTATTACAATTTTTACATGTGAATTTATTTTTTTTTTTTATATAATAATCACTAATAAGTTTATATTCTTGCGCAGTCTTTTTTGGATATTTTCATTTTTAAATTTGTTTATTTTATAAATATTTTAATTTAAAATTCCATTATTTCTTTGACTTTTAGTACAATATCACTGTTATACTATTACATTTTTTATAGTGGTTTTTTTTTGCCTAAGAGATTTTCTTATCTTATAGCTTAAAGGTTTTTTTATACGTATATAAAAATGCAAACCTAAACTTTATTTAAGCTGCTTTTTAAATTTTTTTTTAGTTTGAATATAAAGAGTTTGAATTTCATTTACATAATAATTATCTATAAATGACTTATTAAAAAATTTATAAAAAGGTGATGTTATATACATAAGTCTTTTTTTATTAATTTGACTTTTTTTTTTTTTTTTTTTGAAATTAAAATTTAAGCTTAATTTAATTTTACTAATTTAAAAGTTTAATATCAAACTATTAACCTTTTTGAAGATTAATATCTTGTAAAAATGCAAAAATATGATAAATATTGTCACACTTAGTTTATTTATACGAATATAATAGAATATAATATGATTCCTAAAAAAAGTTTAATTACATTTAACATTTTAATAAAGATTTACTTGTTCTTTCTCAACTAATTCTCTTTTTTTCACATATTTAATCCATTTATACCTAAATTTTTAATAGATATTTTTAATTCATACAAAGTATAACAAAATAATGAATTAAAAAAATTCTTGCATTACAATGAGTTTTTCTTAGCTTTTAGCAAGAATATATATATATATTTTACCACTGTATGGTATATACCATTTGATAACACTCTTTAATTTACTTTTTTAAGTTATAGCATCAAAATGTGATACTTAGTATAAAATTAGCATCTGTTTTGATATATTTTATATTTTTTTATTTGGAAATTTTACAACTATATCTCTATAAAGTTCATTCTAATTACTATTAATATAAAAATGTAAATATTTTATTAAATAAACAGGATAATAATAAATAGTGAGATAAATTTGAATTTTCGTCGAGTCGAATTTAGTCAAGTTGAATTTAGTCAAGCCGATTTCAGTCGAATCAATTACGAGTCGGACCGTCGGAACCGTTATCTAGCTCTACTCTTAGCCACCAATAAATATATTATGCAGTGTCTTAAAAATCTGCCAAACATAGTTGCCATGGTAAAGTGTCGTCATTTGTCCAGGTATAGTCATGGCTCCCGCTGTATACTAAATTCATAGGAGACATGCGAGACACTAAGTAACAAACAGTAATATCGTCTAAATACAGTACGATTCTTTGTAAGGGTTGCTGATAAAATAGATAGCGAAATATAACAATAAAAATATAAATTTATACGGTACCAGTAAATAATAAAAGCATTAATAAATATTGATAAATAAAATATCTACTATAATATATATAAAAAATACAATAATTGAAATTTATTTAAATTTTTAATTATGGTGAAAGCTATTTTATTTGATTATTTTGGAACGACTGTAGAATGGAGAAAGTCTATTAAATCACAACTTGGTGCTTGGGCTCGAGCTGCTTATGATTCTAAGCATAATTCTACAGACAAAAATTCATTGTCACATATAGACTGGGAGGAATTTGCAGAAAAATGGAGAGATAGATATTATGAAAAAACTTTAAAGGCTGGAAAGGCTAACGAAGAAGATTTTGTAGATGTCGATAAACTTAATCGTATTGCATTAGAGGATCTTATTGCAGAATATAATATAAAAGATTTATGGACCGAGAAGGAAAAAGAGCAAGTTAATTTGTCATGGCATTACTTGAATGGTAACTAAAATGTATTATTTTTTTTTTTTAATTATTCATATTTACTGACTATTACTTTTTCTTTTTTATTTTATTGATTTATCTAATATTTTTAATGCGTAGCATATCCTGATGTTGTGCCTGCTCTTAAAATCTTGAAACAAAACCACATTATTGCCCCATTATCCAATGGTTAGTTATATTGGTTAATACATAAACATTTTTTATCTGTATCGTTGTTTTCTTGCTAAATTTTTACAGGTCCTACAAGATTGTTGATCGATGGCGCTAAACATGCAAATCTTCCTTGGGACGTTATTTTGGGTGCTGATTTGCTTCATGCCTACAAACCTCATCCTTCTGTGTATTTGAATGCATTGAAGTTACTTAATCTGCCTGCAGAAGAGTACGTTTTTATTTTTTAAGTTGTAATTGAAAAATAGTTTTAATTATATTTTTTAGCTAATTTACTTACTTATATTTATTATTGTTTATAATTTACTTTCATCTAGAGTAATGCTTGTTGCTGCGCATACATATGACCTTGATGCTGCTAAAAAATTGGGATTTAAGACAGCTTACATTTATCGTTTAAACGAAGATCAGAAAAAAGTTGGAGCCGATACTTATGATCGCTTCATCACTAGCTTTGAAGATTTGAGTGATTCAATTGATAGTGATTAATTTTATTCGATACTTTTTCTTTTCCTTCTCTAGTGTGTTTATTAAAACACCTTAAAAAAAAAAAAATATATATTTATTATTTTATAACTTCCAAAGAAGAACAAATATATTTTTAATTTACAACTTTATATCTTGAGTACCAAATAAATTAGTGTTTAAATACTTTTGTCAAATTTATAAACATTGAATTGAAATTATAGTAGTTATTTAAAATACATAAACATTTATTGTTTATTTGCAAATTCCAACCGCTTTTCACTTAAATTTAAAAACCCAGGGCGCCGTTCCAAATAGTTATATATTCTTTTAAATAAATAAATAATTTGAGAAAAAAAAATAATTGTTAGTATGAGACAACTTATTATAATGCATAAAAATAAATAATAAATACCCTTCTCCTGATATTTCTTTTTCCGCGGACCATGTAGAAAAAGCAATTGGTTTAAAATTTTCTGTAGAAATCACAGATGTGATTACAATAACTAACATTCCAACAAGAGTTTCAATAATTATCTATATCCCATTAGTTATGTATCAATATAATAATAATAGAATTACGATTAGTTTGACTTTGTCAATATATATATATATAACTTAACTAAAAAAAATACTTACATCAGCAGGAATTTGCCAAACTTGTAATAACTTAACATCAGAAGTATGCTTCGAAAGGTAAGCAAATTCTTTAACAGAGTAAGCTGAATGACTTAAGGTTACTAATCCAATTACGTAGCAAAATAATAAGACTTTCGACGAAGCCATGCTAATTTTAAATAGATGAATATAATAAAAACAAAAAACTAATTCAATTATATTTCATAAACTATTTATATATCTATATATTTATCTTTCTATACTATTTATTTTATTAGAAAGTTTCTAAATTAATAATATGTTTAATATTTAATATAAAGTTAAAAGTTGAAGCTTAATCGTATAATAATTGAATTATTTGAACTATACACTATCAGAGTAGAGATGGGCAAAAAAACATATAATTTCCATGGAGACCATATTTAGCGGACTTGTTTTCTAGGACCAGAAAGACCGTAGTCAAGAAAAGACGTATTACAGAGTATTTACTCACATTACTTTTAAGAGCCATATTCCTTCTTCATGATAATAATATCAATGAAAGCTAATATACAATCATTACTTAACTTTTTAAAATACATAGTTTTAATACTTTCTTGAATCATTAGTACATAATATTTTATAATTTTTTTTTTTTCTTTGTTAAAACGTATTTATTGTATGTACAAATTATAATAATATAATGTGACTACATAAATTTTTGGGAATTGATACTGCTTCTGTCTCGTTTTATTGTCATTTCCCACCAGTAAGTGTTAACATTTTAATTACATACCTTACTAGGTAATTAATTTTAAACGGGAAAGGAATTTTTACATGTTGCAGTATTAAATTTTACATCAAACTTATTTCTTTATTTTGTGATTTATTTCCTATTATAATATGTAAGATTGAAAAAGATTTTATAATTATACAAATCCATAAAACATAAGTATTACTAAGCTTTCACAAGCAGATAGTAAGATCTATACGATAGTTAAATTATGGTTTTAATAGAACATATTAGTTTAACACAAGTTGTTGTATAAGCTCAAGTAATCTGTATTTTTTTTTTTCTTGTAATAAATAAAGCTAAGATAAAGGTTTTCTTAATTAAAACATATTAATATTCCAATAAAATTATAAAATGAAGCTTATAAAGATTAGGAAATAGCAGAAAGCAGAAAAAAAGCAGAAAAAAAAAAAAAAAAAAAAAAAAAAAAAAAAAAAAAAAAAAAAAAAAAAAAAAAAAAAAAAAAAAAAAAAAAAAAAAAAAAAAAAGGTTATTGAGAAAAAAAGGATATTTACTTAAAAAATAAGAAACAAAAAAATTTTTCTTCAAACGGGTAGCTTTTTAATAATAATCTATGCATATAAATTGAAATTCAAAGGCTAATCTTTAAATATTTTCCAAAGAAATAATAATGATTTAAATATTATACAAAGATGAGTTAATTTAAATTGAAAGAATCAATCAAGTATACTAGAATTTAACAAAGAAAATATTAGCTCTACTCCATATTAAAATATAATATATTAAAAAAAAAAAAAAAACTAAAAGTTAACAATGAAATTTCGAGTCTTCCCGATCATGAATTAGTAAATATTTTAACTGAGCATAGAAATAGAATACTTTGGTGAAATATATAAAATTAGAAATCTATTTCTCAAGAACTTTAGATAACTTCGAATCTATATTTGTATAGTCTTAAGTTTTTTTAAAAAAATTTACTTATTACAATAGGAAATAAATTACAAAATATAGTAAAATTTTAATCAAATACTTTTTTATCAACTTTTAAGAAAACAAACCCTAATCTACTAGAAATTTCATGATGCAGTAGATTGATTTTGTGCGAAAATTTACAATAGTGGAAAACTAGTAAAAACAGAGAGCTATCAATTTTCATTCGTATTACAATAATGATTCTCAGAATTATTATGTTTTCGGACTGCAAAATCAAGATCACAAATTACTGATAGTACAGCGAGAATAATTTATGCAACAAACGACAGAGTCGTATATAATTTAAAAACTTGTACTCCCATTGTACACCGTTTTACTTCAATATCATGTACAGGTTTCTACAGGCGTGTTTAGTAAATACTTTACTTGTGTCTGTACCTAAGCTTTTAAACCTGTTACTTTGACTGGTGAGAAACGTATTAAAACTTTTATTAAACTGTAGTACATGTTACAAATACCAGTACATAAATATTTACATTTCCTGTAACATAAATCACTACCACTTCATAAAAAAAATTGATTTTTGATTTACTTCATATTCTACTTATAAAGGCCCTGGTTCTCTGCCTTCGGCATACACATCTTATGACTCAGTTTTTTATTCTTGCTCAGTTTTGATGAGTGCAGTTTCTCCATTTAATACAACAACTTTATTATGCATTTTAATGGCCGCTTTATCTTCATACTCCACAAAAAACCCTCTATTAAGCACTTTAACTTCAAAAAATACATTAAGAGGGCCACTACAATCTTCCCCTATAGCTTTTACTACTTATTCTGTTGAATAAAGTTCTACTGTTCATCTTAAATGTACTTGATCACCAAAAAGTAGAATAACTGCAACTTCCATTATTGTTTCTACTATTAAAGTTCAGACTAGTAGCACAATGTCTCTAGTTGGAACTACACCTGTTATAGTTATTTTTATATTTTCATCTAATTATAAAATTCCATTAGAAATAATACAGTGTCTACTATTTTAGCGCACACTACTTACAAGGTTCCATCATTTTCCACCACATCTAGCACAATTATTATAGTTGTACCATACACTTCTCGATGGGAAATTGCTACTTTTATACCTATTCCTTATGTTACGGATCATTTTACTTCCATTATTACAATTAAGACTACATTAGATACAGTAGCAATTAATTCTTTTTCATTGCCTATAGCTATTGCAGTTTATATTGATTCAAGATCTTGGTACTTGTGTATACTAATTCAAATAGTACAACAGCTATTGTGGGTTGTTTCGGTTTGACTACTGTTGCAATTTGCTCAAATATTATTTAAGGTACTATTACCTGTACAAAAAGTTACGTTTCTAACGCTCAAACAGACTAAATATGTATACCTATTGTTTATGTGACCACATATGATTTGATTACATATTATAGGACAAAAAATAATATATGTTAAAAGTACTTTACCACTTAATATGACAAGTTGTATTCAAAATATAGTAATCAAGACAAAAGATCCAATAAATTCGTGCTTGGCGGCTGAAATATTGCCTTAGTTCTGGGATTGGAAAGATCTTAAATACTAGCTATTACTATTAGGTTTCAACTCCTTGGTATATATCTGCATTTCGTATGGGCATTTAAGAGCAGAAAACAAATTACTCAAAAATCCATGTCGAAATCAACTGATGTTACTTTCATTTCTGCACCTTCTGCCGCTGGTAAGTTGAATGCTGCTGGAACTGCTTATATTAATTCTACAACTATTTTCCATATTACCATCTAGGTTAATAATTTTACAAAAATTTCCCAAGGTAATTTTTCGCACTGAATATAGGAATAAAACTTGTAATGCTTTACAAATAGGTCTGGTTGGATTTATATGTAAAATTTTAAAAAATAGTGATTTTGAGTGTGTACTGGTCAAGTAACTATTTATATTAAAGGAATAGCGAATCTGTATTACTCATACTTTGTTAAAAATCGTTTAGGATTTTATTAAATTTTATTTCATGTAAGGCCAATATGTTCCTTTCAGATTGGTATGGATTATTCATGACAACATTAATAGTTTAGTCTATGGGGTCGTTTTCCCTATCGGAACAGCTACTTCTGAACTAACTAGTATTTTCTTTAGAAGTATACCTTCTTGTCAATAGTCTTATGGAACAGTAATATAAAAGAAAATATCTATTAGAATCACAACCGAAACTCAAAAAATAATAAAAATAAAGTGAAAAGAAATAGAAATAAGAACATTATAATACTATATTAAATAGTAAAATAATTATAAAACAATAGTATTCAAATAATTTATTAATAAAAATAAATAATTACAATAAAGTAATAATAAATTAAACCTTTTCGTCTTTCGGCTTCATTGATCAGTAATTGTGTATCGTATAAATAAAAATATAGCTTCTCTTAAAAACTTCTCTTAAGAACTTGTATAGAAGGTACTCAAATTAATTGTGTGACAGTTATTTTTGTTTTAATTTAGTTAATTAAAGCCATCACCGTTACTATGGAAATGGCAAATTTTTATCATATATTATTTATTGTTCAATAATATTATAATATTAAATATAGTTAATAATTGGTTTGGGATATTATATAACAATAATAATTATAATAATAATTATACCAATATATTTTTGAATCTAAATTGATTTCTTTGCATAGAAAATTTATAAATATATGCTATTATTAGGTTTATTATTATTTTGTTTTATTTTTCTATTTTTATCTTTTTAAAATATTTTTTATTAAGCTTCTTTTTTTTTTCATACTATTAAAGAACAAAAACCTACACGAGCAAAACTATGGCAAAGTCAAGTTTCAAATCACATTTAAAAGAAAAGAGTAACACCGAACATACAAAGAAACGTCAATTATCTGATATTAATAGTAATGATAGTTATAATGATGATGAAGATTTAGATTCAATAAATATAGCAAATTTATTAGATTTATCTGCATCTGAATCTGGATCAGAAAATAGTGATGATCCTGATGATGACATAAATGACAGTGAGAACGAGAATGAGAATGAGAATGAAAATTATATTGATGGTGATAATGATGATGATAATGATACTTTTAAAGGTTTTAGTAGTGAAGAAGATAGTGATGCCGAATTCAATAAAATATTAGCAGAAGACAATGAAAATGGCGATTATAGTGAGTCATCAATTGAAGATGACGAAGAACCAGATCCCAGACAAGTAAGAATTAAATCTTTATATCCTAATTCTAGATCAAAAATATCTGATAATAATAATAATAACGCTACTATTGTAGAGAATTCTGATTATAATCTAGATATAGAGTCAGATGATGATGGACTTTTACCCGGAGAGACACTAGTTAAAGCAGCTGATGGTCGCCCCAGAATACTCAAACCAGAAATTAATCCTGACTATGCTTCAGATGATTCAGATGCTCCCATAGGGGAAAATACTTTAGGTAATATTCCTTTGTCTGCGTACGATAGCTATCCACATATAGGCTATGATATCAATGGTAAAAGAATAATGCGTCCTGCAACCGGGTCTGCTCTTGATTCTTTATTAGAGCAGATTGAGCTTCCTGAAGGTTGGACTGGTCTACTAGATAAAGAATCGGGTAAAGGCTTAAAACTTAGTCATGATGAATTGGATTTAGTACGCAAAATCCAACAAGGGATTAATCCTGATGAATCAATAAACCCATATGAAGATACTGTAGAGTGGTTTACTCATGAAGAAGAAAAAGCTCCACTTAGTGCTGCTCCTGAACCGAAACGACGTTTTATTCCTTCAAAGCATGAAGCTAAGCGAATTATGAAAATTGTTAAGGCCATTCGTGAAGGCCGTATTGTGCCAAATAAATCTAAAAAGGACTCTGATTCTGATGACGAAGATATTGAATCAGATGTGAAGTCCGCTTACGATATATGGTCAGATAATCTTAATCCCCAGCTTGAATATCACATAATGCATATTTCAGCACCTAAACTCCCACCACCAACTCACGAGGAATCCTACAACCCCCCAGAAGAATATCTTCTTACAGAAGAAGAAAAGAAAAAATGGCTAGAAACGGATGAGGACGATCGTGAAAGAAATTTTCTTCCTCAGAAGTTTTCTGCTCTTCGTCATGTTCCCGGCTATGAAAATTTTGTCCGTGAAAGGTTTGAGCGTAGTCTTGATTTATATCTGGCTCCTCGTGTTCGGAAGAATAAACTAAATATTGATCCTGACTCCCTAATACCAAAGCTTCCTTCTCCTAAAGATCTTCGTCCATTCCCTACTAGAAGTGCTACTGTATATTATGGTCATGTTGGAAAAGTGCGCTCGCTTTCCATTGACCCTCTTGGGTTATGGCTGGCAACTGGAGGAGATGATGGAACTGTGCGGATTTTTGAAATCATATCTGGAAAACAAGTTTATCTTTTACATACTGAAATTTCAGTAGGTTATGCTGCAAAAAATAGCAAATCACCGGTGGAAACATTAGAGTGGAATCCTATAAAGGGACTTCCAATACTTGCCTGTGGTATAGCTGAAAATATTATTTTAATTACCCCTCCTTCTTTATATTCTCCAGAAGAAGAAGCAGAAGCTAAAAAAAGGGTATCCGATGGATGGGGGTATGCAACTGATAAAATTAAAACATCCAGTAGCAGTTTGAACGAGAATAAATTAGCTTCTTGGAATGCTCCTACCGCTAAAGCAGCTAGTGCAGGTGTTTTAGTTGTTATACACACGAACAAAGTATCAAAAAAAATCAATTGGCATAGACGGGGAGACTATTTTATATCTATTTCACCTCAAGGTAGCAATAGCTCTTCGGTACTTATTCATCAACTATCTAAACATTTAACCCAGACCCCATTTAGAAAATCTCATGGTTTAGTACAAGATGCAAAATTTCACCCATTTAAGCCCGTTTTATTTGTGGCAACTCAACGATACATTCGCATATATGATTTACATACCCAAGCGCTAATTCGTAAATTACTTCCTGGCGTGAGATGGTTGTCTTCATTTGATATACATCCAGCAACTGGTGAGCATGTACTTACTGGTTCATATGATAAACGAGTGACCTGGCATGATTTAGATCTAGCTCCTACGCCTTATAAAACTTTGAGGTACCATTCGAAAGCTGTCAGAGATGTTGCATTTCATAAAACTCTTCCTTTATTCTGTTCGGCTTCAGATGATGGAGCAATAAATATTTTTCATGGAACAGTATATGATGACTTAATGAAAAATCCACTACTCGTTCCCCTTAAAGTTTTAAAAGGTCATGCTATTGTTTCTTCGTTGGGAGTTCTACAAGTAGCTTGGCATCCTAGGGAACCTTGGCTATTCAGTGCTGGTGCAGATGGTACTGCTAGGTTATGGACCACCTAAAACTTCTTTCAGGTAAGAAAACGATTTAAATATTATAAACTTGAATGTTTTTTTAATTATTTCTTTTTTTTCTTTTTTGTATTATATCATGTTTTTCCTTTGTTTTTATGTACATATAGTTTCTTTATGCGATTGGGTTTGTGAATAATATACTGCCAATTTATGTTTTTATCAGAATTAATTAGTTCACGTTGTAAAAAGAAGAAAAAAAAAAATTTGTTGAAAGCTATGTATTCTATCTAAGTCATTTGATATATTAAAATATTAATTAAATAAACAATCCATTATTAAACAAGAAATTCATAAGAAATAATTGCTACTTGTCTGTGCATATATCTTCTTTTTCAAATTCACGCCACCGTTTCATAGGTACGTCTAATAAATCTAGTTGCATAACGTAGTCATCGGTTTCTTGAGCTTTGGATAAATTCTGAATAGCCCTAGTATCACCCCATGAAAAATCATCAAACTTCCAAAAAGCGTTTAAAGGAAGAAGAAAATTCCAAAGAGGGAGAGACGTAATATATATAAACATCCACATAATATAAGACCACCTTTGAGCTGTAACTACTATTAGTACACCGGGAAGACCCAAGATCAAACTTAATAAAATTAAAGGGATTAAAGGGAAGGGTTCCATTACAAATGTTGCAACAATTAAGTAGATGGTAAATAAAAGTGCAGCAGGTAGTACTATCGTACCTATTAACTCGATAAATACAACAAATTGCATTGAAAAGCAAAACACGCCACATAAATCTTTAACTAATAATAACTCCATAAGGTTATGAATAGTTGAATTTATCCATCTTCTCCTCTGTGAAAGCAAAATTTTAATAGAATTAGGAACCATAGTTTTGCAAACCGCCTGTGGAACAAATATTTGCTTACGCATAGGAAATGTTTTTAGCATTAATGTAGAAAGATATCTATCCTCCCCTAATAAAAGTAAATTCTTTTTATGAAGCGTGTCAACTTCATGTTCAGAGTAACGACCAACAATATCAGGATTTGCTAAAATAGGTACCCAGTAACCTACTGGCCCTTTTGGTGCTTTTATTCTATACATACAAAAACAGCCTGGAAGGCAGGTAACACCACCAAACACAGACTCAAAAGCCTTGTTCAGATGATGAGAAATATAATATTCAAAAACTTGAATCATAGTAACATAGGAATCTCGTTTGTTAGATATTTTTGTTTCCCCACATAAACCCATAATTTTTGTATCTTTTACCATTGACCCAACCATGATTGTTAATGCATCAGGATAAACCTTAGTGTCCGCATCTACCATTAAACACAATTCATAATAGCTGGGTGACACCCCTGTAATTTGCCAAATTCCTAAGTAAATTTCATAATCTAACCTAGACATTCTTTCGTCAAACATGACATGTTGCAAAAAATTCATCAAAAGAACTTGAGAATCTCTTTTTCCTCTATTTCCAGGTTTTCTGTCATTTTTCTCTAAATAAGTCCCGCATTTTATTATTAAAATCATGGGAACGCGTTGCTGTTTATCAAAAGAAACTGTTTCATCATCATAATTATAAAATCCAGAATAAACAAGAGCCATATTAAGTCTCTTATAGCCTGAGGCTATTGATAAATATGCCTGAGGAACAACCTGCTCAAGGGGAATTGAAAATTCTTTCATCATTGACAAGCATATATCTGGAGTAGAGTAGCAATTACCTTCACCTTTTATCAACCCATCACAAACAACCATTAACAGCTTATGCGAGTTTGGATATGTAGAAGTAGCAAGAGAATCTAAAGTAGAGCGCAAAGCTGAATAAGACTCAGAATATGCAGTAACTAAGCAAATAGTGTGTGCAAGAGGAAACCCGAAAGGCTGGTAATATATAGAGGGCTGGGGAACAGTATGCTTAAGTTGGTACTCTGTAGGTGAATTATTTATATCATCTGGCATATGAAATTGGGTATTGAAGCGAAATTGATTGCTCATAGTTACTGAAGGTTGCAAAATGCTACTCGGCAATGCTTTCTTCTGCGGAATAAAAAAAGAAAAGGCTTTTGAGAAAAAACTACCACAAAAGTTTTTGTTAGAAGAGTGAGAATCAGAGGTACCTAGTGCATGCCTTTCAATATTATCGGACCAAAACTCTATCTGTGCTTCTCTATCTAATTGTGGTAGCATTAACGTTTCCTTCATACTGCCTAAACGTTTCGATGATAAGTACCAAGCAAAAAAACAAGCTAAAGAGAATTTAATAATAACAAGGCCTGCAACAAATGATAATGAAATAAAAAGAATAACTTGTGAAGCAATACAACCAACCGTATCAGAATCAATAGATCCTACACGAATTATTTCAGAAAGACACCTCATTATTTCTTTATTATAACTGCTAGTCATTAATAAAGTAATATCTTTACCAATAATAGATAAATCATTTTTAAGTTCATCAAATACTAAAGGATAATCTAAATCATTTGTATTTATCCAATTAATCAAATCGAGATCTAACACATTTCCTGAATATACTATTAAAGAGCGATTATGAGCTTGTATATCATTCCAAGTAAAATATATTTGAGCATAAGGATCCAGGCTATAGTAAGACTCTCTCGATAGCTGTGTGTAATGGCAAGCGTATCCATTATAAAATTCCCACGTGAAATTGGGAGCACTTGAACCATCGCGTTTAAATAGCTTACAAGGAAAATACCAGCCCACATTGCCATCACTATCATTTGGAATAGTAGTATTAGACAAAGGTTTAATCAGACCTTTGCAATTTCCATTAACATTTTGAAATAAAAAAGAAGCATCCATTCCACCTGCATTTACTGGAGAATATAGTATATTAGAACCCTCAGGAATCCCATATGCTCCTGGATGAGAAGACTTAGAAAGATCATAAGCAATTCCATTAATGACAAGAAGTTCCTTTGAAATGTAACTATTCTGTAATCTAAATTCCGAATTATTGCAAATAATCTGTGGAAGACCAAATGTCAGCAAACCAACAAAACAAGATACCAAAAAAATCACAGAGATTAAACCAATTTTTTCGCGCCAATTTAACTGTTGGTTTCCGGTGGAGATTCCAAACAGATTGAGTAAAGAAGATGGAATGAAAATGGTAATTAATTTACAATACAAAATCCACAAATCAGGCTTCTGATTTTTGTATTTTTCCGCAAAGTGTACATTGCTATTATTAAATGATTGTGAATTGTGTGAAATTTTAGAATCTGTAAATTGTTTAATAGTTTCAGGATTTTCAGTATCAATATGATTCTCTAAATTTTTTGCATTATAGCCTTGTTTTGAAATTCTTCTGTGCAAATTATTATTTGGATTCTTAGGAATAATATTAATAGAATTGCTATGCTGAGTTGAATTTTCATAATTAACTGAAGAAAAGCTGCTATTGAATTCAGTAGTAGGCTCTTCCAAAGTAGAAATGCCAGGAAGAATATTTAATACACGAGCTTTTAGTTCAAATGGAGTCTCACGAACATACAAAGTAGAGCCATCAAGAAAAGGATCATTTCCGGAGGTTGAGGGCATAATCTTTATGCCATTTTTGCGTGCAGTTAAGTAATATTGATAATTTGGATGATCTTTTGTAATTCTAGAGCGCTCTGGCTTTACCAGCGGCCCTTTAATCGGTAATACTGAAAAATTCTTTGTACTTTTTTTACTTTCATCAGAAAACCCCATTCTGAATTTATTTTTCAAAATAGACTAAAAGTGAAAATAAGTTCAAAAAAAAACAAAATTTATATCCATATATATATAACCATAATATTTATTTATACTTGTATGCATTCATGGACATGCGTATAATAATTATGTAAGTTTATAATTGCCCAAGTGTGAAAATATAAATGCATACTATAAGTATATATATGTGTATATATTTACGTATATATAAATACATAAAAATTCGCATTTGTTTTGGTATAAAAACATACATTAATACATGAGTCTATGTATACATACATATATATGCAAATGACTGAATAAAAAG
>JAJMCY010000204.1:0-10094 GCA_030565755.1 Ascobotryozyma cognata
TTTTTTTTTTTTTTTTTTTTTTTTTTTTTTTTTTTTTTTTTTTTTTTTTTTTTTTTTTTTTTTTTTTTTTTTTTTTTTTTTTTTTTTTTTTTTTTTTTTTTTTTTTTTTTTTTTTTTTTTTTTTTTTTTTTTTTTTTTTTTTTTTTTTTTTTTTTTTTTTTTTTTTTTTTGTTTTTTTTGTCTATTTTGTTTATTTGTTATTCTTTTTTATTTTTGTGTGCTATTTCCTGGGTTTTTCTTTTTAAATAGCACATTTCTATTATTATGAAGTTCATATTAATAATAAAAAATCTAAAAATCAGTGAAGGTGAGTTTGCAAATATTGCTGTTTATTTTCAAATGTTTTTCTGTTTTCTATGTTTTTTTATAATATTTATGATTAAAAAATAATTAAAAGATCTATAGAAAGATAAGGATGATTCGTTTAAATGGGATATTTGTTTATGGTGTAATGAGTCAGATGACTCTATTTTTAAACCTAGCCCGTTGATTGGTAATAAAATAGAGATGTATTCTGATGAATCAAATCGTTTTATTAACTGATTTTTGCTTTTATTATTTTTTATTTATTTTTATATTTTTATATTCACAGTTTTTTTTTTTTTATATATACTTGTTAAAAAGTAATTAAAATATAAAATAATAATTAATAGGATAAAGCTATGTATTTATTTTATTAGTTTGGCTAATGATTATATTTTCTTTACAGGATACAAGATACATATTTTATGAATGTTTTAAATAATATTGTCATTGTGTTAGTTAGTTTCTTGATTGAAAGCCATGCTTTTATATCTTGTTAAAAGGAGTTGAAATATAAAGTAATAGGAGTAATAGAAGTGTTAATATTATGACAATAATGAATTAATAATAATAATAATAATAATAATAATAATAATAATAATAATAATATTTAAGGTGATTAGGATGATAAAATATCTATAATATATGTATATGAATTTAGTATGAAAAAAAGATATTATTTAGGGAATTCGCCTTTATTTATGCATTAATTAATGAAATATTCTGTACGTAGTTTAAAGATAATAATGACAAATATCAATATATGTATGCATGTTAATATTTTTATTTTGGTTTAAAATAATATTTCTTTGTATGTTGTATATTTACATTAAATTATTTATCCATATATATATATATATATATATATATATATATTGAATATGCAGTTTATATTACATAATCCACATTATAATTATAACAATTACGCACTTTGCAAAATAAATAAGTAACTTATATGAAAAAGATTCAGCCCAAGTATATTTTAAACTAAATACGCAGCTTTTAATATAAATAGATGTAACTATTGCTTATGAATTATTGAAAGTACCAAGAGATCAATAGGCAAACTCTTTATTTATTTTTTATTTTTTTTATATTTTACTTTAATCAAAAAAAAAAAAAAAAAAAACTACATAAATATTACTATAAATAAGTAGATAAAACAATGTCTTGTAAATAAGATTTGATATATGTTCTATCAATCGCCTTTAATGTTTACTATTAGTTGTTTATTTTTATATGTTTTATATACGAGAGATTGGGACTTTCTAATATCCTGTAAATACCAAGAATTACAAATTATATACCTAAATAGGAAAATTAACGAAAAACGCACTATATAATAAGCAAAAATAAGATAAAATAAACGATAAATAAACAGTTTTGTTTTCATAGTATTTATTCGTGTTAAATAATCTTCTAAAATGGAATGTATAAAGAAGATGAGTTATATGCGAATAATTGAATATTTTACGCTTTATTATTACGTTTATATAAGATTAAGATACAGAAAAAATGTAATGCTAGTAAAATAAGAAACTTATTTAATGTGATGAAAAATACCACAAGAAACAAAAACATGATATATTATAATTTAATAATATTTAGTAATATTATAATACTGAATACCATTTTATAATTAAATTTGATTTGTATTCATGCATAATTATAGGAACTTTAAAATATCAGTTTTTATTAATCATTTCTATTACGCACCTGTATATATTTAACTTACAAGTTGCAAATCAACAACAAATGCATATACTACTTAAAATTGTATTACATAAAAATTATACATAAAAAGTTACGGACCATTAAATTAAATAAGCAATATAATATGATAAAACGTGATTTTATTAAAAAAATCACGTAAGGGTTGTATTTTAACGGTTATACAACCTTCTCGAAAACAAATATTTTCTATTTATTTAAACTACGTAGTCAAAAAAAATTTGATTGTAATATATTTATTATTAACTATTAATGACTAATAAATTCTTTATAAACATTGAGTTTTTAAGATTATGAATATAAAAAATCTGAATGTGAAAAAAAAAAAAAAAAAAAAAAAAAAAAAAAAAAAAAAAAAAAAAAAAAGAAAGAATTACTTTCAAAATTAATACAAAGCAAATTATTTAGCCCAAAAGTATCCCATATTAAAAATTTCACCCGCTAATTCTAACTAAATTAAATACTTGCGTGTAAATTTTATTATGTATTATGTCTATTCCTATGTCATGTTTTTTTTTTTAATGTTGCTCAAATCAAATAGTATTTGTATTCCCAGACTTAAGATTTTCCGTTTTAGATAAATTGCATGTGTACCAGTTTATTATAGAATTTGCATCAGCTACCATAGTAATTTGTATGCTTATGTAACCGATTACCGAGCCTGGTTTAGATTTTTTTTTTTAGTTTCTCTAAATTTAATGAATGTAAAGTTGGAAAAAAAAACTTTGAAATGAGAAAGTCTTAAGTTCTTTTTTAATGAAATTTTGTATGTGTTTTGTGCTTTTTTTATTATATGTATATGTATATGTATATATATTTATTAAATATTGCTAAACTTGTTTTTTATTTTTATAGGTCTTCCGGAGTCTCTTTGAATATTGTCTAATTTATTTATAAATAAATTTTGGTTATAGTTTTAACTACATATAAACTTTTTATATTTACTTGAATATCATGGTTTCTTTTTGTTTAATGTTATATAATATAACTGTTTTATTATGTTAAATTTACTTTTACTTTATTCTAGCATTTAAAGGCTAAAATAGGAAAATAAGTATAGCAAATTTACTTTGGGAAATTATGCCATATTCAATATATAATCGTTTTATTTTACAATTAAATGCTTGGTTTTTTTTATATATTAGGACTCACTTATTTAAGAGAATTCTTGGACAGCCTGATATGCTGACCTGTTGCACATACTGTATTGATCCAAAATGGTCTTGCAAAAACGGCTAATTTACATATGCATATCTATCACAGCCATAGAATTTATAAATAAAAGGGTCAAAAAAAGTTTTAAGGTTTTGTGATTTAATTTTATATTCTATTAGTATAGATTTCAATGTTATGCATGGTTTGAGTATAAGTATTTATTTCTTCTTTATTATTAAGCATGTCGATCCTAAGTAATAGCTAATCAAGGTTTAGATAAAACGAATCAACTAATTAACAAGTATCAATACAAACTAAATTTTCTTGTTAAAAATACCAATTGAAAATTAAATAACAATATATATTAATAAAATATTATTTACAAATTTTTCATAAATATAAATTTATACAGAAGAAATTCTTAAAAAAGAATGTAGAAAATAAACCTAAAATTTTGAAAGAAAAGGCCTAAGAATCGTCCAAAAAAAAAAAAACCTCCCGCAATCGATAGTATCGATTATATAGCTTGTAAATCACCATGGCAATTACGGAAAATCCTGTATTTTACTGGCGTATCTTATAATAATACAATATGCCCAGGAGCTTATTAAATTTGAATATTTATTTAAATATAGTATGTGTATTTCTTATTTTATATATCGTTTTGGTGCTTTTTCATTCTTCTAAATAATGATTACATAGTAAATAAAATATAAAATAGTATATATTTTCTACAGCTATTTCTTCAAATATTTTGTATTTTTTATAGCTAATAGACTAAATTGTTATAAATATTGTTATATTTATTTACAACAATTCTAATTCTTTTAAAAGAAAAACTTAAATTTAAAAAGCATCGCTTTAAATGTTTAAAAAAATTTTGCAAAGAATAATGTTCGATGAATAATTATTATATGATTTATTTCACAGTTACATATAAATGACTAAGAATGTCTCTCATATTCATAACATATTATATAATTGATTATAAAAGTATTACCTAGTTTGCATACCTTTCTCAAGACGCACGCTAAGGCTGTCTTCCTATGGTGTGAGTTTTAAGAGAGCTTTCTATGTCTTACTTACGACTTTCTAAGCGTGTGTGCGTGCGGATCTAACATATTTAACTGTATATACACCGTTTGATTATGTGGTGCATAATTTGAAATTTAGAAATAAATATTAAATATTAAATATTAAATATTAAATATTAATTGTATATGTTCTATTATTTATTTTAAAATTGCTTCATTGTTCAAGTAATTCTTCCTATTGTAATATTGCTTATATTGGAACACAGTTCCGTATTAGTTAGCAATTTCAAGTATATGGGCGCAGAAAATTTTAAAGATGGAATTAAAAAAATCCCGATATTTTATCTGTATTTTTTAGTATTAGATAGTTATTCTCTCATCTATTTTTTTTTTTATCTATTCATTCAATTAATAATATAGTAAAAGTAACCATTTGCTTGCTATTATAATTATTAATATATATCAGAGGAAAACAGAAAACAGGTGAACTTAAAAGAAAGTATGTTATCTGTAGGTTTACATAATGGAAATATAGAAAAATTAACGCATAAAATACTTGTAGGCAAAAATCAATATTGTATTTGATAATAAGGCTAGCTAAATATCTATTAAAGGCTTAGTTTTCTTCTTCGCGTAAATACGTATATTATACGGATTACAATTGCGAAGCTCTATCTAAGTTCAACGTTTTTCTAAGATACCACAGTAGAGGTATACTACCAGCTTTTAACTTGTAACAAATTAATAAACTGCATGCCAATCACACTATTAAACATCTTAATGTTAACCTATTTCTATGGCAGGAGTAATAAAATATTGTAATCGTAGTTAGCATAACTAAAAACCCACCATTTTTATGTTGAAATCCTAGCGTAAAATTTTTATTTTTTTCTAACAATTAAAATATTTTAGAAATGTAAAACCAAAAAAAAAAAAAAAAATAAAAAGAAAAAGTAATATATTTTTATGCATACAGATTGTGCTCTTTTATAATGATTAAATTTTATCATAGTGTGTGTACCTGTTAGCAAACTCAAAATAACAAAAAAAAAAAAAAAAAAAAAAAAAAAAAAAAAAAAAAAAAAAAAAGAAAAAAAAAATATAGTAAAAGTTAAATTGAAATAATTACTCCCATCAGCGTAATATAGTTGTATAACATTAATTTGATTTTTTTACATCTTCTTTCAAAGATACAATACGATTAAGAACTAATCCACTTTCATCTTGAGAAGAATCCTTATCTAGTGCAAAATATCCCACACGCATTGCTTGAAATCGAACTGCAAAGGGGGCTCCTTTTTCTTCTTTTCCAACTGAAATGGCTTCTTCAGCGCCCGGTACTTTCCATGGAGAATTTTCACGTACATATTTAATTCCATGTTCTATAATTGCATTTTCAATAACAACTTTAGATTCTGGGTTTAAGTCTTTTAGATATCCTTCTTTACCTGGATAGGCAGAATTAGGATCATCAGATTTAAATAAACGATTAAATATTCTAACTTGTTTAATTTTCACGGGTGATAGTTTATCATGACTATCAGCAACCCATTGAATAAAAGTTTTTGGCTTCTTAAATGGAACATCGTTTTCATAATGTGCATGAATTTCTGTAACAATACCTGTTTTTGAATCTTTTTTAAATGTAGTGACTCTGACATTGTAAGGAACCTTAAGTAATCCAACAGATTTCCCAACAGCCAAACGGAAATAATCTTTAGAATCCTCTTCTCTGAAATCTGATCGATCTATCCAAATTCTGCGAGTGAATGGCACTGGATGTTCACCCATTTCAGTATTACCGGGTTTAAAAGGTACGGTAAACTCCTCATAATGATTTTCGGGAAGATTATCTAAAATCAACAAAATTGGATCAAGTATCATCATCAATCTAGGGGTTGTATTTTCCAGAAATCTACGTACAGTAGTTTCAAATCTAACTTCTTGAATGTTTGAGTTTGTAGTTGTAACACCTAAGTTTGAAACAAATGAAAGAATAGCTCCAGGTGGAACACCACGACGACGAACAGCTACAAGAGTAAATAAACGCGGATCATCCCAACCATCTACATGTCCATTGTTTACCAAAGCAGCAATCTTACGCTTTGAAAGTACCGAACCCATGAGATTTAGACGACCATATTCACGTTGGGCAGGTTTATAAACATCAACAGCATCACATAGCCATTCATAAGATTGACGAGAAAGATAAAATTCAGTAGTGCATAGCGAATGTGTGATATTTTCAATTGAGTCACATAAACAGTGAGCAAAATCATAAGTGGGATAAATTTTCCATTTATCACCAGTACGCGGATGAGACGCGTTTAATACTCTATATGCTATTAAATCCCACATTTGTGGGTTAGGGTCTTCTAAATCTTGTTTCATACGTAAAGTTGCTTCACCAGGTAAATATTTACCATCCCGCATTGCGCGGAAATCAGTCAAATTTTCTTTTATTGATTTTGATCTGTGTTTACAAGGAGTTCTAGAACCACCATGTTCGCCTCTGTTTGCTTTTACCTGTTCTGGAGTACAAAAACAAACATATCCTTTATCGTTTTCAATTAATTTTTCTGCAAGTTGATAAAGACGATCAAAATTATCACTTGAGTAAGTTATTTTATAAGGAATAAAACCCAACCATTTAATAATATCTAAAATGGCATCAAAATATTCTTGTTTTTCAGCTTCCGGATTTGTATCATCATATCTTAAATAGCAATGGCCATCCCAATATTTCGCAAAGCCAAAATTTACAGTAATTGCTTTACTATGTCCTATATGAAGATATCCATTAGGTTCTGGTGGGAAACGAGTAAAAACTTTACCTTTGGTTGCTTTTAAATGATTTTCCATTAGTTCTTTTCTTGTTTGTTGATTTTCTCCAACTTTATGTAAATTACCTAAAAAGCCTTCTGAAAACATAGTTCTAGTAGAAGATAAAGAAGAATCACCCGATTCACTCTTATTATTATTATTATTATTATTATTTACATTTAAATTAGATGAAGCATTTTGATTCGAACCAGAAGATTTTTTTTTAAAATCGCGTTCATCTTTAGGACCAAGTAACGATAAAAGCTGATCATCAATTTCTTTTTTCATAAATAAAGGGTTTCCATCTACTAATTTTGGATTTGATTTAATTCCTAAAAATAAAGATGGTATAATTCTATATCTCTTTTCTAATATTTCATCTTTATGTTCGTTAAAATATTCGGAAACAACATCCTTAGTAACTTCTTCTGTAACCAAGGGATTATAAATTTTTTCGATTTTTTGCTTTGGTTTATTTTCCTTTTCTGAATTTTCCTTAGTTTTCTCTTTATTTTTTTTATTTTTCTTATTATTATCAGTAATTTTTTTTTCAGAAATATTTGCAGTTTTTAAACTATTTTCAATATTTTCTATATTTTCTTCATTTTTAGCAGTCTGTTGTTTATCTTTCGCAGACATAGTTTAAAATTTTCCAAAAAAAGTGAATATAGTAAAATATTTTAAAAACACACTATTAAAATAAATAAAAAATAATAAAATAAATTATATTAATAAACTATAAATAGTAATAATTTTTTAATTTCTATATTTCCTTAGATTTTTAATAATTATTATTGTTTCAATTGTTATATATATAAAGAAAGAAATTTTCGTAGTCACGTGAATATATAATTCTAATAATAGATTATTAATACAGTATATATACACTTAAAAATTATAATCTTTAATAAATTTGTAAATAATATAATACAATATAGTATATTGAAATAATGGATAATACATGTATATATATATATATATATTTAATTTTATGCTATATAAATAAATATATAAATTATATTGTATTGAATATAAAATCTAGAGCAGTAGATAATTGTATTACATAACATAATTTAAAGCTTATAATAAATAATAAATAATAAATATAAATAAATCATAAATAAATAATAAATATAAATAAATAATAAATATAAATAAATAATAAATATAAATAAATAATAAATATAAATAAATAATAAATATAAATAAATAATAAATATAAATAAATAATAAATATAAATAAATAATAAATATAAATAAATAATAAATATAAATAAATAATAAATATAAATAAATAATAAATAATAGTGGTATTAAAATAAAGCAATATAATAAAATACAAGATAATAAAGTCATCTCATACATAATGTGCTAATTTACACAGCAAAGCAAATTCTAGTAAAAATTAAATACATACATAAACTTAAAAACTTTTCACATAATATTCAAAAGATTATATCTTATTAAATATTAGAGTATTAAATTTATCGTTAAATCATTAATTAGTGTTGGAAGTTCTATCCAAAAGTTCATATGGTTCCGCTTCTACAAGTGTTAGAATAGTGAAATGTAAATATGGCATCTAATACATAATATATAATATATAATATATAATATATAATATATAATATGCATAAATACAAATATATAAATGAAAAACAAAACATACCAAAATCCCAATGACGTTCTTCCCCTTTAGTCAAAAAAGATGTATCCCCATTTACTTCGCATACCCATTCATCTAATTTAATATTATTACGAGTATAAATATCTAAACTACAAGTTCCACATCTAACTTCAAAATCATTATTATGCATTAATGCTCTTCCTAATGCAATCTTAGTAGCAGCATGTGTGCAAATTACAATAGTTGAAACCTTATCATCAGTTTCAAATTCCTCAATTATTTTATTAATTGCTAATTTACATCGCTTATGTAAATCTTGAATTGATTCACCATGTGGAGAGGGAATAATTTTCGGAGCATAACTAATATCCACATTCGGGAAAAATATTTTTAAATTTATTGAAGATGCAGCTATTTTTTATAATAATCATGGTTAGTTATAATTAATTAGTATTTATTATCTTATTTTATAGATCAATAATATTTATACACACGTACGTCTAGGATGTGTTGCCCTTTCAAGACTATACCATTCACTATTGTGTAAAAAAAATAAATGTTAATATGTAGTTATTATAATTATGCGTATATGTAGTGTAGTGCATGTATATATATATATATATATATATATATATATATATATATTCACACGTTTACGTTTACACACATACCCTACTCCATTCTCAAGCAAAATAGGTTCTTTAATTCTTTCCGCCAATGGACTTATTGTTTGTACACATCTATAAAATGGAGATGAAATAATCGCATCTATTTTAGGTTTTATATTAAATAATTTATTAGCCAATTCTAATGCTTGTTCTTCGCCATGTTTAGATAAAGGAGGATCACCATCAATTCCAGTCGGAGATTCTATTGGGGCAGCATTTGCATCCCAATTCCATCGGAAACCATGCTAATAAAACAGTTAGAAAGATAATAATAAAATATAAATATAAATATACAGTATAAACATCAACTTCAAACATACTCTAACAATATAAATAGTTTTAATAGCCATAGTTGATATTAATATTTTTTTATTGATCTAATCTATTATTTCTTTCATTTAAATATTTTCTCATTTTTTTTTCTGCGTTGTCATCCATTTAGTTTTGTTTACTTATGTATATAATTAAATACCGTTTACAGCGATTTTATAAGAATTTACGTTGTTGCTGTATAAAAAAAAACTTTATTATATTATTTACAAAGTATTTACCGAAAAAATTATTGAAAATATCAATATATGTTTATTAAAAGAAATACCAATTACAATAAATATATAAATTAATAAATAAATAAATTAATAATTAACTAATTATTTATTTAGTTAATTCTAATAATCTATAAAAATCTACTAAATGTACGGTCTACCGGCCTTCTCTTATATACAGTCAATTCTAATAAATCAAAATTAACAA
>JAJMCY010000204.1:10194-22429 GCA_030565755.1 Ascobotryozyma cognata
ATGAAAAAAAAAAAAAAAAAAAAAAAGAAAAAGAATTTATAAAAAAAAACTTTCTTTTTATATATTAAAAATATCATATAATAGGGTATATCACGTGATGTAAAACATTTTTGGTTTTCTAACTGACAATATACCATGGCAACCAATCTTTTTATTAGGCTAAAGAAAAAAGAAAAAAAAATAACACTAACTAACGAAAAATTTGTATGAGAAAACTGAATACCTAGATACTACCTTTTACGACATTTTATTATTGGTGTTTAATACCTTGATTTATTTGTTACTTTTTTTTTATTATTATTTGTTTACTATTTGCTATCTATTTGGAATTATTTTTTTCTTTTTTCCTTTTAAGTAATAAATTAGTTGGACTACTTATTATTATAAAATCTTTCCATGGAGGAACCTTTAATAAAATCTTCAGATGAATTAGCATTGTATTCGCTTACTTTGCAAAAACCTAGTGCAATTGTTTGCTCAATTGTAGGAAGATTTAGTGGGCATTCAAAACAAGAAATTATCACTGCTCAAGGATCATGGTTAGAACTTTTAAAACAAGATGAAGAATCTGGTAAATTAATTCAAGTTCTTAGACACAATGTTTTTGGTATTATAAGAAAGTTATGCTCCTTTCGCGTTGCAGGTGCTTCTAAAGATCATATTATAGTTTCATCAGATTCAGGTAGAATAACCATATTAGAATATAAAAGATCTACAAATTGTTTTATACAGATTCATTTAGAGACGTTTGGTAAAACTGGAATTCGACGTGTTATTCCGGGGGAATACCTTGCTGTTGATGCAAAAGGTCGTGCAACTATGATTGCTTCTATAGAGAAAAATAAATTAGTTTATGTGTTGAATAGAGATTCTTTAGCGAATTTAACTATTTCTTCTCCTTTAGAAGCACACACTTCTAGAAATATTATGTTTGATTTAGTAGGTTTGGATGTTGGCTATGCTAATCCTATTTTTGCCTCTATAGAAGCAAATTATTCTGAGTCTTTATCTTCTTCTGAATTAATGTCCGAGGATTTAGAAGCATACTTGGATACTAATAGCAATCAAAAAAATAATAATGTTAATAATAATAAAAATAACAATGTTAATAATAGTAATAATAATGACAATAACGATAATGATCAAAATAACTTTAGTAATAGTAATTCTATTTATGTACCTAAACTATTAAACTACTACGAACTTGACTTAGGATTAAATCATGTAGTAAGAAGATGGTCAACAGAAATAGACCCTACCTCAAATAAACTCATTGCCCTTCCAGGTGATAAAGATGGCCCATCTGGCGTTCTTATATGCTCAGAAAATTATGTCACATATAGAAATATGCATTCTGATCCTTTAATAGTTCCAATTCCTCGTCGGCGGCATCCCCAAATGAGTCCCACTAGGAAAATGTATATAACTGCTGGTACAGTTCACAAATTAAAAGATTTCTTTTTTGCTTTACTTCAAAACCAAGAAGGTGATATTTTTAATGTCACTCTATCTTACAAAGATGAAGTTGTTGATGAAATGTGTATTAAATATTTTGATTCACTACCTTTGGCTGTCGAATTGAATATTTTACGTTCTGGTTTTCTCTTTTTAGCTTCTGAATATGGAAATCATAAATTTTATCAATTTGAGAAAATTGGTGATAATGATAATGAGATTGTTTTTTCCTCTAGAGATTATTATGATACAAAAGATGTACATAAAAAAGTTGCTTTGTTTAATCCCAAGCCTCTAGATAATCTCGCTCTCATAGATGAGATTCCTGCATTAAATCCTTTGCTTGGTTCTGCTCCTATTGAGCAACATTCTGAAAGTGTCTCTCCTGAAATTTATACAATTTCTGGTCAAGGAGCAAAATCTTCTTTTAGAATTTTAGAAAATGGGTTGGAAGTTGCTGAGCTAGTGTCTTCTGAACTACCTGGAGCACCTATAGATGTTTTTACTACTAAATTAAGTACCAAAGATGAATTTGACTCTTACATAGTACTCTCTTTTGAAAATGGAACTCTTATTTTGTCAATAGGAGAGGTTGTAGAAGAAGTAACAGACTCAGGTATTCTTGATTCGGTAGCAACTATTGCAATCCAACAAATTGGTGATGAGGGAATCATACAGATTCATTCTCGGGGCATTCGCCATATTCATTCTGAGGAGGCTGGAGACGAAAATGAAGATGAAGATAAAGTCGATGATATGGAAAACGATAATGGAAAGAAAAAAAAGAAACATCAAATAGATGAATGGGAGGCTCCAGCCCATAGAACTATTGTTGCTGCATCGGCTAATTCTCGTCAAGTAGTAATTGCTCTTTCTTCTGGCGAAATTGTATATTTTGAAATGGACGAATACGGACAATTAAATGAATTTGAAGAGCGAAAATCTATGGAAGCTTCGGTTTCCTGTCTTGCGATTGGAGACGTGCCAGAAGGTCGATTGAGGTGCTCTTTTCTTGCAATAGGATGTGATGACTCTACCATTCGAATGATATCCTTAGATCCTGACTCTACTTTGGAAACAATTTCTATTCAAGCTTTAACTTCAGCTCCATCATCTCTTTGTATTTTATCTATGCGTGATCAAGTTGATCCATACGCATCTACAAAATTATCACTTTTCTCATCCTCCTCGTCACTTTATCTTCATATTGGCTTAAACTCTGGAGTTTATATACGTACTTTATTAGACAATGTCACAGGTCAACTTTCAGATAGTCGGACAAGATTTCTTGGACCTAAACTTGTCAAATTACATAAAGTCAAAGTTTTAGGTCAAGATATTATATTGGCAATTTCCACTCGGGCTTGGTTGGGTTATGTTTCGGGTGTTTTTTATCAACTAACGCCGCTCGCGATTAGCCCACTTATATCGGCTTCAGCATTTGCAAGCCCGCAATGTCCAGAAGGACTTGTTGGTATAGAAGGTAATAATCTTAAAATTTTAACTATAGACAATTTAAGTTCAAATATAAAGCAAGAAAGCATATCTCTTAAAGATACTCCACGAAAAATTATTAAACATCCACTAGATAATTTATTTTATGTTATTGAAGCAGATGGTAACATAATGGATTATGGTTACGAAGAATATGAAGAGAAATCAGATCAAAAAATTAAACAGGAAGATGAAGATGATGAGGTTGAGGAAGAGGATGATGAAGAATTGAAGCCTGAGTTTGTTTACCCTTCTAAACTAGGAAGTTGGTCTTCTTGTATACAGATTGTTGATACGAATCTTAAGAGTGTAGTAAACACTGTTAAACTTGATTATAATGATGCTGCGTTTTCTATTTGCTTATGCACGTTTGATTCTCATTCAAAAGATAAACTTTATCTTGTTGTCGGTGCTGCTTCTGATTTAAAGTTTACGCCTAAATCTTATAAATGTGGATATATTTATATTTATGAAATTAATGAAAATGATACTAAAAGTATTTCATTTTTACATAAGACAAAAGTAAGTGAGCCCGTTTTAGCATTAAAAGAGTTCCATGGTAGGTTATTGGCTGGTGTTGGAAAATCATTAAGAATTTATGACATGGGAATAAAACAGATGTTACGAAAAGCAGAATATACTTTTGAATATTTGAATAATATTGTTACTTTAGACAGTATGGGATATAGAGTAGTTGTTGGTGATTTATATGAATCTGTAACATATGCAGTTTATAAACCTGCGGATAACATATTTATTCCTTTTTCAGATGACTTTGTTAGTCGACATATAATGTGTACTACTATGATTGATTACGACACTGTTGCTGGTAGCGATAAATGGGGTAACTTTTTTGTATTAAGAGTAAATGATGCAGTCTCTAGAGAATCCGATGCGGATATACATGGTACATATTTACGTAATGAGCGTCCTTATTTAGATGGGACATCTCATAGGGTTGATTTTTTATGTAATTATTATTCTGAAGATATTATAACTTCTTTACAAAAGGCTAGTTTAGCACCTGGAGGTCGAGAAGTGCTTGTATATACTGGGCTACAAGGAACAGTTGGAGCGTTTATTCCTTTGATTAGTAAAGAAGATTTTGAATTTTTTTTGCAACTTGAAAGTTTTATGAGGATACATGATGCTCCAATTTGTGGTCGAGATCATTTAATATACAGAAGTTATTATAACCCTGTTAGAAATGTAATTGATGGAGATTTATGTGAAAGATATGGGTTTCTATCTAGAGAAAAAAGAGAGACTATTGCGGGAGAACTAGAAAGGACTGTAAAAGAAGTGGATCGAAAGATTAGTGACGTGAGAGCTAGGTTTGCGTTTTAATATATGCTTATTTAATGTTTGAGTGAGGAATGAAATTTTAAATACTGTAAATATTGTCTATAAATGATTTATGAATGTTGTATGTAAATATTTATTAATAAATAATACTATGTAATAATATTTAATAATTTATACTTTTTTGTAATGATATTATATCTAGTGTATGTATAAACCTACAGGGCGAAAATTGTACAGAAGCCCAAGAATCTTTAATGTGGAAACTTTATGGAGTTTATTTTGTATGTCAAAATGCAATATTGCAACAGGTTTCCTATATAATTCCTTAATTTGTGGGCAGGGTTTTTTGGAATCCTAAATGGTTATGGTTACCTTCAAAACTCACATTATGTGAATGTATAATTTGAATAATTCATATATTATAAAATATTTGGAGTACTTTATTGTAATGCAAATTAAAAAAATAGCTTTCATTTTGAAAATATTATAAAAGTAAAATTATTGACACATATACGTTTTGAATTATCTTTTTAATATGAAATATAATTTTTTCAAAAAAGCCTACAAATAACGTAAATATACAAATATATATAGATATCGTAAAACTTTAATATTATATAAAATGCACAAGAATAAATAATTTTAGTAAAACTTTAACATTAAATTAAATTCATTATATTTTATACTTATATATTAAATTACATTATTATTTCTGTACTTTAGTATATTTTTTTATCTTTTTATTTGTATTATTATTATGTAAATAAACTACGATTAAAATATGTTGTATTTATGATAAACAAAAATATAATTTCTACATAAACAGAAAAATATTCTAATACTATATAATAAAACAATTTTATCATTAATAAAAAGCTGAAATAATACTAACACAAAGTAAACTTTTAATTATATATTAAGATTTTCTCACTATTTATTATTTTAGATTGGATAATTTAATTAAACTTTTTCCCAACTGGCTCGTTACTTTTCTTTAAAGTATATTTTTAATGATTTTTAGCTTTTCCTTATATATTATATTTGCCTAACAACTAACTAAACTATAAATAATAAATATATTATATTGATTGACTTGACTAATAAATAATAATATATTACCGGTACGATTTTATAGTATTTTTTAAAATACTACGCCGCAACTTGGATTCGAACTCGTCTATGTGAAGTGTTTTTTTTATCCACATCTCATTTATTATATTTATAAATTATCTATCTATTTATTTATTATTTACACGCATTGAGTTTATCAGAAAGAAATAATCAAGCATAGTAAAAATTAGTTAAATTTAATTTTAGTATTTTTAGTAAGTACTTTCACAATAAATTATTAAAATTATTACTAACATGCTATATAAATCTATTTATATATATAGGTAAAAATTATATACAAAATGACTTCCTTACAAGATTTAAATCCTACACAACAAGAATCAGTTGAACAATTTTTAACAATAACTAGCTGGGAAGGAGATAATGATTTAGTTATTGGTTTGCTTGAATCAAGTAATTGGAATGTTGAAATTGCTATTTCTAGATTTTATGATTCTGGCGGTACAATTAACTCTTCTGATTTATTATCTGCACAAGAGGAAGCATTTCAACGTGAAATTCCAGAATTAACATCTTTTATAGATGCAATACAAAATATTAATAATACTAATAATATTAATAATCCAGTACATGCGGCAGAGCCTCGATTACCCTCAGCTCCAATTGTCAATTCTGAATCAACTACAAATATCTCAAACAATGGACCATTAAGATTTGTTACACCTTTAATAGTTTTCCCATTTTGGATTGCATATAGACTTGGAAGAGGTTTAATTTATATGCTTTCAAGACTTTTCCCTTTTTTACAGCGTTTTACACATTTTTATCCTGCTAATCAAAATGCTTCAAGAGCTGAATCTAGGCCGATAAATCCTAAAGATACTGCTGCACGTTTCATACGCTTATTTGAAGAACAAACTTCTCAATCAGGTGTTTTACCTTTCTTTGAAAATGGTTATGCTCAAGCTTTAAAACTTGCAAAAAAAAATTCAAACTTTTTGTTTGTTTTACTTGAATCTGATGTACATGATGATACTCTTTCATTTAATAAGAATACGATGTGTAATGAAGATTTGGTGAAGTTTATTCATGATAATCAGTTCATTCTTTGGGCTGGAAATGTACGCGAATCAGAAGCAAACCAAGTTGCTCTAGCTTTACGGTGTACACAATTTCCTTCTATTGTGATTATAGCAGATACTGTTTTAAATTCTTCTTCAACTTCTTTAACTTCTATGCAAGTATTATCTTTAATATCGGGTTTAATCTCACCTGAAGATTTAATTACTAAACTAACTCATATTGTTAATAAATATTCTCCAATAATAAACAGAATTAAATCTATACGAGCTGATGCTGAAGCTGCTCGGAGCTTGCGTGAACAACAAGACGCGGCTTATGAAGCATCATTAGCTGCTGATAGAGAACGTGAGCAACAACATATTTTAGAACTACAAAAAGCTAAAGAAGAAGAATTAAAACGTGAAAAGGAAGCTGAAGAAAAAAAATTGTTAGAAGAAAAGAAAGAAAAATGGATAAAATGGAGAGCAAGCCAAATATATCCTGAACCAGAAATTACAAATACTAGCAGTAATACTATATCAAGAATATCCATTAGATTAATAACTGGTCAAAGAATCATTCGCAGATTTGATGCATCTCTTCCAATAGAAGAATTATATGCTTTTGTAGAATGCTATGATATTATTTATAATACCCAGTCAAAAGCAGAAATTGTAGATACCCCAAAACCAGAAAATTACATTCATAAATATTCTTTTGATCTTGTTTCACCTATGCCGCGTAAAGTGTTTGATTATAAATCAGACTCTACTATAAAGGATGAGAAATTACTGTTTCCTTCTGGAAATATACTCGTGGAATCTCTAGAAGATATATCGGACGACGATGAAGAAGAGTAAATTAAATGTAATTAGTTTATATATATATATATATATTTATTTATTTATTTTTTGTTTGTTTTATTCTTTTATTTTTTTTTTGTTTTGTGGACTTTTACTAATATACTGTTTATATACATTTGTTTATATGTAGGGTATAATATTAGTGAAATAAAATAAAACCGTTCCAGAATGTTATAACAGGACGAATCATTACTTGTAGTTTTTCATTTTTAGTTTAAAGTGTTCATCCAACTTATTATTTATGCAATATTGTTTATGCGTCTATAATAATATAATATAAAAATGCTAAATTTCATAAAAAAAGTTGTAAAAATTAATTATAAAGCATACAAAAAATAAAAATAAAAAAGGTATAAATTATATAAAACTAAATATAAAAAAAAAAAAACTCGTAAATATGTGAAAATAAAATAAAATATATATGAAGTAAAAAAAATAAAATATAAAAAATATAAAAAAATATATACAAAAATAGCAAAAATCAAATCATAAGATAAGAAATTAGTAAGATAGATAACGTTAAATAAATTTAGATGTTTTTAATAAAAATTCGCACCAAATTATTGAAAAAGTAAAATTAATAGGAAAATTAAAATTATGATAGTTATAAAATAATATAAACGTTTTAAAAAAATATCGAAAAAAAAGGCAACACAGTTTAGATTTGAAAATGTTGAAATAATTATAAGTAGTCGATTCTTGTTAATAAAACAAAAACAAAACAAAACAGGAAAACGAAAATCAAAGTTCCAATTGCCGCTTTTGTTGTTCTCTTGCCCACCTAGCTGTCTCTTGTGTAGAAAGGCCAAAATTAGGTTCTGACCTTATCCATTTGATTAAATCGGTAACCCATTCTTCTTTGTAAAATCCTTTAACTTCCCCATTTGGATAAAGAGAAGCGATATCACCAATCAGTCCAACAACTGAGCGAGCAATAGATTCTGATTTCGTAGCGGTACGATCAATAGTAATAATAGCAAGAAATTCAAATATAGGTTGAACTGAGACAAGTAAAAGTTGTGGATTATTTTGAAAAGCAGAAACAATACCAACATACGCATCAATGATAGATTCACGAAGTGTAATAATATATTCTACCAAATCACTGCTTGATTCAGGAGAAACGCGTAGCTGAGAAGCCTGTGTAAGAATTTGCATAACTACAGGCAAATAAGGCTCAAAAGCACCCCCTATAGAAGACGCGATATCACCAAAGCATGACAAAATTGCAGGTTTTAAATCACGACGAACATTTTCTTTAGACAAATTTGCAAGTAAGAGTGACATAAAGTCATTGCAGTATTTTGTAGCAGATGGTCCGAGAGCATGGCAAATATCAGCAACCAAACCAACTGCAGTATTACAAATTTGGAAGTCAGCTTCTTCAAGCGCTTTGTGTAGAAATGGAACAAAGGCATCCACATAAACACTGAATGCTTCATCAATCGAATTGGCGACAGAGCCTATGGCAATAAAAATATCTTCTTCAATTAGTGAATTTGGTAATTTATTTTGTAACATTCTCAATAAAATCGTCATCAACCTATCCGATGCTTGGGAAACACCTGAACCAATACGTCGAATAATAGATGTAAGAACTGCTAAAAGAGAAGATTGCACTTCTTCAAGATTTGCTTTATCATCCATACCTACGATTTGATTTTGCATTTCAATAGTAGCTTCTAACCGTTCAACTATTGTTGACGAAAGCTTATGAACAAGCGGAAGAACATCATTTGCAGCGAATGCTACAAGAGTTGAAAGAGCTTCATAAGCAGAAGTTCTAGATGAAGCTTCATTGTTAGGCCTTCCTGAAATAGTTTCAAGAGCAGGAATAAGAGACTCATAGTATTTTGACATATGTGCAGTTTCTGATGTTGGACCATCTATATTGAGTTGTTCTGTGAGATTAATTAAAGTCCAGCAGCAATTTGTGGATACACGAGGAGCATCTGCAAATCCAAGAAGTAATGCTTGTACGATTTCAGATAATTGATTTGCAGTATCTATACCTTCAATAACATAATCTGCAATTCTTCCGAGGCACCAAGCAACAGTATCTTTAACCTGTAAAGATGGATCTTTGATTAAAACAAGAATAGATGGAAGAGCTTGTCTGATTAAGTGAGCTAATGTTGTAGCATCTGGACCATCCATTATTGAACCAAAAGCCATGACAGCAGCATCACGTTTCTTCCAATCTGGGGAATTAATATTAGCTTCTGCAAACTGGAGTACAAGTTGAACAACGTCAGATCCAGTGTCTTGAGCAAATAATTGAAGGCAGGAACCGGCAGCCATTGAAAGGTTCCATTCATCATCATCAGTATCTTCTTCTTGTTTTGTTAATAATTCCAAAAGAGTAGGCAAAACATCACGAATTGCATATTTAGCAAAATTGAAGCATTCTTTCGGAATATTAGAAGAAAGAGTATTATCGACATTCTCAGGGGCTGAATTAGTAGTAGTAGAAGTAGACGTAGAGGTAGAAGAAAGCCCAGTAGGTTGATTTGGAATTACATTAGGATCAAGAGAATCCATTTGATGCATTTTAACCATGATCTCTTCCTCACAAACAGTACTCCAAAATTCTACAGCCATACAAGCTACATTTTCATTTTCACTTTTCATACCTTGTACAGTTAATCCATAAAGAGCTTGTTCCATGTATAGTCTCATGTATTGGTAGTAGGAAGACATAATTTTTGATAGTGCGCCAAAGGCGGCAGCTTGAACATCAGTTTGTGGTGCTTGAGTTCCTTCACAAACAACTTGCATAATATAGTTACGTTCATTTTCACGTTTAAAGTTTTCACGAATAAAGTCAAGTGAATTTACTAAAGCATTTATGGCGGTTAATCTAACTATAGGACTTTGTTCTGAAGATTGAGCACCTTGTACTATAGCAGTCAATATTCCATTAGCCTGAGCAACCACACCATCGTTTGAAGGATCAGCAGTTTCACAAATATAACCAATAGCTAAAAGAGATGATCTTTTTACAGCTACTGAATTTTCTGGAGCTGTATTTGCAACCAAAACATTCATTAAATCAGGCCATTCATTTTTTGGTAATTCTATATCAGCAATGGCAGCAACTAATTGAGCAGCAGCATTTGCTACACGTTCATTAGAAGAAACAAGAGCGGTCAAGGCAGTATTTTTTATTTGAGCTTTAGCTTCTTGATCCAATGAAAGCCATCTTTGAATGTTTTTTGCACGAGTTTGTGAGTCCTTAGCAGTTAAATGATTTTTAATGGCAATACCAGCTAACATTCTAACTTCCTCCCTTAAGCTTTCATCGCCTAAAGTTTGGGTTAACATTCCCAAGTAGGGAACAAACTGTTCTTTTGAGAAGGCATCTAACTGGGCTTCAGCAGCGGCCCTGCTTGTTTGATCGGGACTTAAAATTGCATTTTCTAATAATTGGGCCACACTATTTGTGTTTGTTGAGCTCATTGCGATTTAGGTATTAACTTTTAATGAGAGTGAATGTTAACTATGAAAGTTAGTGAGGAAGTATAAAATATGCAAAATACGGTAGATGATTTAGATGATTTAGATGATTTAGATGATTTAAATGATTTAAATAATTTAAATAATTTAAATAATTTGATTAATTTGAATAATTTGAATGAGGGAAAAAACGAAAAAAAACAATTAAATTTAAAATTAAATTTAATTTAATTTATATAAAAAAATATGAACAAATGCAAACAAAATGATTAAATTAGAATAAACGCTAATGAGAATAAAAATAAAAAATAAAAATAAAAATAAAAAGACAAAGAAAAAATATAAATAAAAAAAAAATAAAAATAAAAATATATAAGAAAAATAAAAAAAATAATAATAAAAATAAAAATGTATAAAAATGTATAAAAATGTATTAAACTATAAGCTTACAAATATTTATAAATATACTCACATAAACTATAACGGGGTATTAGTTTAAATTTTCTTTTCTTTTCTTTTTTTTTTTTTTTTTTTAATTAAATTTAATTGACTATTATATTATATTGTACGAATATTTAATTTATTAGTAAATACTATCTATATTATGTTTGGTTTTGTTAAATATTATTACTTTATTGTTTGTGTTTAATTATACAATAAATTTAAAATAAATATTTAATTTGGTTATTTATTTATTATATATTATTTATTATTTATTATTTATTATTTATTATTTATTAAATTTTTTTTTTTTTCTCGTTACTTTTTTTTTTGTTTACTTTTATTCACTTTTGTTTTTCTATAATTTATGAGAGTAACTACAAATGCAATAAAGGAAATAAACTCTATAAAAAAATAAAAAATAATACTAAATAATACCAAATAATACCAAATAATACCAAATAATACAAAATAATACCAAATAATACAAAATAATACTAAATAATACTAAATAATAATATGTAAATGTAAAAATATATCCAAATATAAATGCAATATATAAATGTATTAACTTAACGTATATATTAAATAATTTTATTTGTTTACATATATTATTTAGTCTAATTTGACAAATTGTCTATATTCTTACAAAGTACTAATTAATATTTCTACATTTTATATATAAATTTTAATTATATACATACATATATATACACATTAATCTAATTTACTGTTTTTTTAACTTACTTATACTTGAGTCATTTAATATTTTAAAAAATATATACACAATTAATTAATTAATCCAATGCAATAATCAAATAAATTTTGAGTTCTAAAACTATATATTTCTTTTTGTAAAGTATGTACACATTCGAATTTATCAATTTCTAATTTAATAAAACACCGTATCTATTTAGAGATTTTAACTTTTTTAATTCATATTTAGGCGCAAGGTTTAATTAATTTTACGCCTCCTATACATTTAAGAAATTTAAATTTAAATTTTTTCTTTTTTCTTTTTTCTTTTTTCTTTTTTCTTTTTTTTTTTTTTTTTTTTTTTTTTTTTTTTTTTTTTTTTTTTTTTTTTT
>JAJMCY010000205.1:0-22252 GCA_030565755.1 Ascobotryozyma cognata
ATGATGTTTTACGAGTTAATTACAGAAATATTTCCAAAAGGGAAGGTACCCGGCATTCTCTAAGTGCACATTTTTTAATTTTCTTGTGCACTGTGCATTAGTGCACTTTACTATGGGAACAGGGTCGGTGGATCGATTTGGTGTGCAGTTAGACAGAGTGTGCACTTAGGCAGCGTGCACTTAGACAGAGGATGCTGTACATATATAATAAGATTTATACTATATTATTATATGAAAACTAGATATAGTACTATTTTATAATTAATATTATCATATACAAAAATAAATAAAACTATATATATATATATTATAAAACTTAAATATATATAACAATCCACTTACATCAACAAAAAACAATTTCAAAAACTATGGTAGCACTGTGATTACATAAAGTATAATTACATAATGGACTGGAAAAAAGGATTGCTATAGCTACTAGATGTTTATGTAATATCCTAACGTAAACACTTATAAATTGGACTGTCTCTAGTAAAACCGTGGACTGGCAATAGTAAAACCCCTAATATTTTATTGAAACTTAGTCATTATTTAAATAAAATTACAAATATTCCTAAATTGTGTTCGCATGCCAACAACTTATGGTGCACACTTTTTAAAATTGGTGTGCACTGTGCAATGTGCACTTTAGTATGGCAACCGTAACGGTGGATGTGAGGTCGTAAGCTTTTCTTCAGGTTGCCTAGGGAGGTTGTCAGTACTACGTGTGACCGGTATTAGATATATTCTATTTATTCTTGTTTCTATTGATGTTTTTATTATATTCCAAAGTTACTTTTTATTTCTATGTATTTTCTACTTATTTATATTCTACATACAAATATCTACTATTTATTTGAAGCCCCACAGTTTCTCCTTCTTTAGTTCAAAGTGGGACTCTTTAACCATAATTGTTACGTAAGTATTTAGTCACTGTTTAATTCAAAGATCACGTGATTAAACTTCCTTAAATTCTCCCCTTTTTATTTTTTTCCCAAGTGGTTAGTAGTTCAAAAAATTGTCTATGAAGGTTACTTATTGGATATTGTATCCAGATAGCATATAAAGGGGAACATTGGTTTCATATAGTAAGGTACTCCTTGGTTCCTCGCCTGACTCTTTCTCCGATGATTTCACTTACCTCCTAAATATTTTCTTGAATTTATTTTAACTCACTTGGAGGTGTCTTAACTTGATTTATTTCTTCTCTTCCTATAAAGGGTTTCAACATGCTAACATGAAAGGTGGGATGCATTTTCCAGTTCTTAGGTAGTTCTAATTTACAAGCCACATCATTTAATTTCTCCACCACTTTAAATGGGCCATAGTAAACAGGGGCAAGTTTTCCCAATCTCGCTTCTTTATATGGATCTATGTATGCCCGCCTATGTAACCATACCATGTCATTTATCTGGAATGTTAGCTCAGACCTATGTTTATTTGTTTGCGTTGCCTGATAGATTTGCGCATTTGGAGGTTGTTTCTTTGGAGTAGGTAGAATGCCTTCAAATCGAGCGGCACTTTATTTGTATTATATACGCCAGGGACTTGTGGATCTTGCCCAGTATCAATGCGAAAAGGAGTTGTTTGTATGGAAGATTGGAAAGGGTTGTTATACGCAAATTCAGCAGTAGATAGTAAAGTATCCCAATTTAATTGATTTAATGATGTAAAAGGCCGTAGCATTTGTTCTAGTGTTCTGTTTAAACGTTCAGTTTGACCATCCGTTTGAGAGTGATCAGCCGTAGACATTTGTAAACTGTCTCCCATAATTCGGTGTAATTCTTTCCAAAATTTTGAGACAAATCTGATGTCTCGATCTGATATAATAGTCATAGGTACTCCATGAAGTTTGATTACGTAATCAAATAGTGATTGGGCAACCAACTCACTGGTGGCTTTTTTCTGGGTTGCGATAAAATGAGCTCTTTAGTTAGACGATCAACAACCACTAAAATTGCATCATGACCTCGTGGCGTCTTTGGGATACCTGAAATAAAATCCAATGTTATTTGTTGCCAGCGATAAAGAGGTGTAGGAAGTGGTTGTAGTAAACCATTCGAATTTGTAGTGGAGGACTTAATACTTTGACAAACCTTGCACGTAGTGACATAACGGTAGATAACTTTATGCATCTGGTTCCAGTAGTGTGCACGTGAAATCTTCTCATAGGTTCTTAGTTGGCCAAGGTGGCAGCCAATCTTTGAATCGTGCGCATCTTGCATTATTTGCAGCTGTAATGATTTTGCGGGTACGAATAATCGTAGATTTGAGGTATCGTTAGCAATTGGGGAAAAATAAATTAGATCGTCTATTAAGTGGAAATGTTTTAGTTTAGGTTTGAATTCTTTAGATGCTTTTGATGGGTTTTTAAGTGCTTTTAGCAATTCCGTGTCTAATTTATATGCCTCTTTCAATGTTTGTATAAAATGTTTCTCGAGGGCCTAAATATCCAAAGTATTTAACTCTATGCGGCTTAATGCATCCGCAACGATGTTATCCGGGCCAGGCTTATATCGCACTTCATAGTTAAATTTGGCTAACTGGGTTTGCTATCTTGCCTGCCTTCCTAATAAATGGGATTGAGTATCTAGGTATTTGAGAGACTGGTGATCCGTTAGCAAGGTAAAAGACCTTCCCAAGAGGTAATGTCTCCAATACTTTAAAGCGCAAATATTAGCTAAAAGCTCTTTTTCGTGCGTGGCATAATTTTTTTCGGCTCCCTGGAGTTTTTTTGAGTAGAAGGCGACAGGTCGGGGATGTTGATTAAGGTTTTGGACTTCGAGAACAGCACTTACAGCAATGTTGGAAGCGTCAGTAAATACAATGAACGTGTCTTGTAAGGAAGGTAAAATTAGACAGGAATCCGATGTTAGTGCTTTCTTCAAAGCAGCGAAGGAATCTTTAGCCGCAGAATTCCACGAGAATTTGATATCCTTGTGTGTTAACTGTATTAGGTTGTCAGCTATTGAACTGAAATTTTTGATAAATCGTCGGTAGTAGCCAACGAGTCCCAGAAAAGCGCGAACCTGCTTTGGGTTGCGAGGTACAGGCCAATCCATTATGGCCTTAATTTTATCAGGATCAGGATGAACACCCTGTCCATTTATGACGTGTCTCAGATATTTTAATTCCTGTTTATAAAAGCGGCATTTCTTTAAATTCACGAGCAGTTATTTTCTTTCAAGAGTTCAAACACAGCAAGAAGGTTCTGGTGGTATTTCTGCTGATCACGACTAAAAATAATGATATCAAAGGTATACCTGCGTGAACTTTCGGACCGGCATTAGTATGGACATCATCATGCGTTGAAAAAAGCTAGGAGCATTTGTGAGACCGAATGGAACAACGTTATACTCAAACAATCCATATTTAGTTGTAAAGGCAGTTTTGTGGATGTCTGATTCTTTAATACGTAATTGATGGTACCCTGAGCACAAATCCAGAGAAGAGAATACTGTTGCTCCATGAACTTCGCCGAGAACGTCCTTTATATTTGGAATGGAAAATTTATCCTTCACAGTTATTGTGTTTAACGCACGGTAATCTACACATAGTCGCTGCGATCCATCCTTTTTACGAACAAATAGTACTGGGGAAGCGAACGGGCTATTTGCAGGTCTAATTAAGCCTTTCTTCAGAAGTTCATCCAATTGCCTTTTTAGTTCCTCAGATTCACCGAATCCCATACGATAAGGTGCTTTCTGTGGTATTTTTGCATTTTCCTTCAAAATTATTTTATGATCATATATTCGTTTTGGGGGGAGCTTGTCAGGTAGCTCGGATACCATTATATCCTTAAACTTTTCAAGTATTGGTGCTAATTCAGTTGGTAAGTTTTCGAATTGTTTTTGTTCAATCTTAATATTTATTCCACCGATTTCTAATTTAGTGTTTTTTGCACTTGGGTCCGAAGAGCAGTTTTCTTCCTGTATCGTCTGTATTGCCTGTGTTGCCTGTAGTGTCTGTGGTGTCTGTGGTGTCTGTGGTGTCTGTGGTGTCTGTGGTGTCTGTGTTTGAGGGAATAAGAAAAATATTTCAGCGTTGTGTGGTTTCAACTTATGGAATTGCCGAAAGGATAGTTCGTCGTTAATGGTGATACATGGGGTTAAGTCTTTGTTTTCATTGCGCGTGGTAAAGTAGAGTGGATAAGTCGTACCGGAAGATTTCCAATTGATTTGTATTGATAGAATTGTATAAAGGGTAGACCTAGTATGAAGTCAACATTTGTATCAATGGCGAAAAATGTGAAAGGAATTTTATTTTTGAAATAAAGCAGGATGGAGTTCTTACACTCTTGAATGGGAGTTTGCTCTAGAGCAGACTTAATGGCGAGGTGTGCGGACGTAGAAAGAGGTCCGATATCTGGGTGTAAAAGAAAAGATTTGTTTATGAAACAGGCCGAAGCACCTGAATCCACTAAAGCTTTGTATTTTTCGTGGCCCAGCATAAAAGGGAGGGCCAGCAATGGAGTCATTGTTGGCGGGTAATTACTTTTTAAGGTATCTGAACCCCTCCTTTCAGATACCTTCTCTAGTTTTTTTTCTGGCCGTTTGTCTTACAGTCACGAGCTAGATGCTTGCCTTTCCTGCATCGGAAAAAAAGTCCCTCGGCTCTAAGCTTAGCTCTTTCTTCCGGAGTTAATTTTTGAAGTGAGGGCGTTTGCGCCATTATAGAGTTTACTTCGACTTTAGGATTTTTGTTTAGTTTGTAGGTACTATATGATCTTGGTTGGGGGGTGGGATTGTTTCCCACGATTTCGTACAATTGTCTCGAGTTAAATGAACAAAAATACTTGTACTTCAATTGTTAGAAAATTAATTTACGGAATTAACAATGGAAGTTCGAATCTTTCCAAGTATAAATTCAGTGGGGGGGAGTGTTAGGATATTCTAAAATAATTATAATTATTTAGGTTATTTACTGATAATAATAAGTTTCATGAGAATAAATCGTGTGAAATAATTATATTACTAAACTAATATTTAAACCCTATGGATATTTTGAAAAATATAAACAATATAAGATCAATATTCCGCTACTGATTGTTTAAGTCCTAGAAGATATTTATCGATCTTGGCTCTTCAGATGAGTAATCGGTTGGAAGTTGGCTTGATAACTCCTCAAAAGCCAGATTATACTGAAAAACAGAAGTCTTTTGGGTCAAAGAGTTCCACCGTTTGATTAAACTATTACGATAATATGCAGGGACAAAATATTCCTAGAGCCTGTTTGAATTCTTCCCAAGTTAGTTTTGTGACGATGTTTTCGGTGATGAAACTCATGCACCATTTTATAGCCGGTCCGGTGAGATTGGTGAGGCGTATTTAATTCTTTACTCGTCGGAGTCAACTTGTGTCCATGCATACAAGTTTTCTAAGGAGAAGATGAAACTAGTTAGAATCTCGGGATTCCTGTTTCCACCGTACGGCTGGATTCTATGTGGTGGAAGAGTATTATTTCCCATTGAGGGCATCGCTACCATATGTGAGGTCGTAAGCTCTTCTTCAGGTTGCCTAGGAAGGTTGTCAGTACTACGTGTGACCGGCATTAGATATATTCTATTTATGTATTACTATTTTCTATATTTATAAATTATACCTATTTAATAAATTCCTATTTGAATTGTATTTTTATAAAATACGGTGTCTATTAACTATAATATATTAAATATATGTAAATCTTTTTAATTAATTTTATTCTTTTCTTTTTCCTTCTTCTTTTTCTCTTTTGAAAAAGTAGGCTCTATTTATGTTTTACTATTTGGAAAATTATTCCGATATCTACTAAACATATTCCAATTAAAATACTTGCAATTAGCTGCCAGCTTTTAATAGGATAACAAGATAACGATACTAAAACAATTACGCACGATTGTCTAGTAAACTGGGATAGATATCGGAACTAATGTTGGATATTATAATCCAACAGATATAAAAAAATATGATGGACTATTCACTTCACAAAAGGAATAAGTTCACTATTTTCTATTATTATTATTATTTATTTATATTATTTATTTTATTGTATTTTACTATATTTTCATTGGAAATTGATAATGCGACCCCTCAGTTTTAATACTTTTCACCTCCCCCCCCCCCCCGAGAAGGGTTTTGAAAAATTGGTTTAACTTATTTAAGTATTTTATTATAAACTAGAAAATATTTGTCTTAGTTCTTTTTAAATAATAGTAAACTTTAATTATACATTTATTTTTGTCATTTATTTCTTGTTTTAGTAGGTAAAATTTTTTTATTTATTTTTTATTAAACCCTGTTCCAAAAACAAAGGTTTTTCGTTTGCTTTACACATAGTAAATTATTTTCTTCTTTTCATTGAATTGTTTAATTATTCGTTGTTTCATTGAGTTGGGTTTCTACTCATTCATACACTAATATTTTTTTTATTAATATTTTTTTTTGGTTTAAATCATTAATACTGTTCCTATTATGTCGTCACCATCTGCTACTACTATTGGCCATGCTATACATTTACCTATTAGCAATAGTGTTCCTACAGAATCTCTACATAGTAACAATATATATTTTGATTCGTCTGATATAAATCTTGTAGAATCCGTAGATGTACGTAAAATAAGCAAACAGTTATATACAAATATACATGAATTAAAAGAATATATACATAAATGGACTACTGAATCTCAAGAGAACGTAGTTATTCATAAATCAGAAGAGAAGAAAATAAGATACAAATGCGTATTCGGAGAACATACAAAAATAGAACACCATTAGAGCCTAGCGAGCATATTAGGCGTAGTGGTACTATGCTTTGTAATTGCCCGTTTAGACTTACTGCTTGTTCAACTTATGAAGGATGGACACTCGTAATCACTAATCCATATCATAACCATCCGCTTGATTGGAGTAAGCACTTGTTTGTAACAAAACAAATTCTAAATGAGGAACAAAAGGATAGAGTGAAATTTTTATCTAAAAGTGGGTGTAAACCCAGAAGAGATGGAAGTGAGCTACAAGAAAAATATCCTACGCGTAAGATATCTTCACAAACTATCTACAATTGCAAAGCTCGATGTGTACGGAATGAGCTGGAAAACAAACTCTTATGGAGTATCTCTACGATCTACTTATGGAGAACAATGAATGGGTTTCCAAAGTCCAGGTGGATGATAGAAATCGAATCACGCATCTTTATTTCAGTCATTTGAATATGTTGAGTAAATTTTATCTACATTCTACTGCGGTTTTAGGTGATTACACTTACAAAACTAACAAATATGGCATGCCATTGTTAGTCTTGATTGGCATTTCATGCACCAATAAAACATTTATGAATGCTGTTTTGTTTACATTTCCTACTACAACTCATTTGCTTTGTATTTGGCATGTTAATCAAAATATATTAGCCAAATGCAAACCAGGAATGTCTGATGAGCAATGGACAACTTTTAATACAAAATGGCAAAAAGTTATTTACGCTAAATCTGAGCACGAGTTTACAAATGCATGGGAATATCTACGAATTACTTGGAGAAATGACGAAAAAATTATCAAATACTTGGAGGATAGCTGGATTAGCATGAAGGAGAAATGGGCTTGCGCCTGGACATCACGGGTCAAGCATTTTGGCTTGTCGACTACTTCTCATGTAGAAGCGGCCCACGCCTCAATAAAAAAATTTATTGAGGTATCAACGCTAAATATAAATACAGTTTTCGAACAGCTTAATAATGTGATACAACATCAATTAAAGGAGGATTTCTTATTAATTGAAGAGCAAAAAACAAAAAAAATACATTTACTACAACACGATTTTTTTTCTGAAACAAACAATAAGATTTCAAATTTCGCATCTTTCAAGGTAAGTAAAAAATTAATTTATTTTTTTTTTTTTTTTTTTTTTTTTTTTTTTTTTTTAGGTTCTAAGTGAATATAAAATGGCGCAAAATTATCCTTCACATATACGGAATATATGTTGTTGTTCTATCAATAATATTTTTGGTCTTCCTTGCAAGCACAAAATAGAAAAATTATTGGAGGTTAACCCGCATGCAAAATTAAAAATGAATGATATTGACAATCAGTGGTAGTTACGTACTCCTAATCAGATTTTTAGGACGACAACGAATTTAAATCCAACAGAGTCTTTGGTTGCTAAACTTGATAGAAGAGTGACCTACTTTTCATGCGTCGCAACGGGAGTACATTGATAGATCAGTTGACAATTGTTGGGAGGGTAATATTCCAATTATTCAGCAACCAAGCATAATTCAGCCACGTAGAAGACCGTCTTCATCTACTAAACGAAATCCAACAGCTGCAGAAATTGTAGACCCGGAACCAAGACATCGTAAAGGCGGTGCCTGCGGTTGCTTAGGCCATAACCGTAGTACTTCACTAGCAAACCAAATTTTGCATAATATCGATGCTAGGGCGATGTTAGCTACGGCTGCACCGATATTAGGGTAAAGGGTCGTATTGTATAGCAACCATAGAGAAAAACAAAAATCAACTAGGAAAGAAAGAGAAAATGTAAGATAATAAACCACTCTTAGGGTTCTATATATCAATTTGTCTTGGACGTAGGTTTTCATACTGTATTTTCTCATGGAAGTAGAGATACATATTTGTGTTTGTTTGGGAAGTATATTAAAAAGGGTAAACCCTATCAATACAGTTCTTTTATAATTATTATATAAGTTAGTTTTGTCCTAATCTACAAAATAGTGTATTTATTTGTCTAAGTAAATAATTTCTATTAAAACATTTATTATTTATATGTAAAAAAAAATATATATTATATTAGTCTATTTGAATATATTTTTATTTATCTTCTTTTAAAACTACTTTTAAATATTCTTTTTTTTCATTATCTTGTAATTTAGAGTATAATCCAATATAATCATCTATTTTTGTCCAAAATGTTGTCACATTCTCATCTTCCAAAGCAAGATCTCTTCCTTTTCTCAAAAGTGCAACCAGTCCAAATAATGTGTTTTTAATTATTGCTTTATTTAATTTTAATTTATTAACGTAAGCTGGAAATAAAAAGCGTGTAAAAATATCGATGCGTGAATTTGATGGAAAGGACCCACATGGAGAGCCAACCAATCTTTTCTTTAAATCTCGTAAAAAATTTTTATATGAATATGTTTTGCGAAGTGACTGTGCAAAATTATATCGTCAATAATCCCATCCTTTTCTTTGTAAAAATCTATAAGAATATCCTGTAAAACTATGTTAGCAAAAAACCCTAAATCCTATATTGACTTACCATTAATTCCTGCTCACTTAAATGATGCTTAAAGCATAAAGGATTGTTCATCCTTGAGCGGATAATTTTAGGGTATCTTTACGATAATATGCATAACACAACAATTTATTAATACGTAAATATTCTTTTTCATTTAACATGTGTTCTTTTTTTTTTCTACATCCATTTTTTCACAATACCGATATTTATATATGTAATTATTATTTTATTATTTCAAATTTACATAAACTATTAATTTAACTTTAATTTGTAAAAATATATTATAAAATATCTTAATTAATAATAATTATGTACATACATAATATTTTGACTTTCATTTAATGAATAATTAATATTTACAGTCACATGAATTGGGTGACTTATGTTGCTTCAAAAATAGCATTAATATATTATGTAATATGGAGACTTTATTAATGGATAAAAGTTTCCGCTTTGTGTCTTTAAAACTATTTGTTACATATTTTAATAATTATTTACCTGATCCCTTTTCTTTTTCTTGCTTATTTGAATAATTTTATTTAGTGTTACATAAATTTGATGTTTATTTGTTTCAAAAATACATTGTTCCATTACGTAATGTCCCATTTAACTAATTGCTAGTGGGGTTTAATTTAATTATTCAGTAATTTTTTTTCTTAAATATATTTTTTATTTTCATTTAATTGATAAGATTCAGAAAAAAATACACAACAAAAAAGAAATGAGCAGTATTTGCAAGCCATTCAGAGCCCCTCCTTTTTGGGAAGCTTCATATGAAGAACAATGTAAATCATGTCTTCTGAACAGTAATGCAACTGCCTTATTAGAAAAATCTCTTCCGGGAAAAAGACTACAAAAAAAGCGTAAAGGCATAGATAATGACAAAAGAGCACCCAATGTGAATCAATCAAATACACGAAGGCACATAAAAAGCTCTGGACATATTCACAAATATTTATCTTTAATCAATGACGATAGAATAAAAGCAGATGACTGGCTTTTAAAAAATCACTTACTCGATTTACACAATAATGTAATCAAAGAATATGAAGAAAAAATAATAGACAGTTATGAAAATTCAACAGAAATAGAAGACAACATTTTAGATAGTGTATTTCAAAATGAATATGATGGCCAAACTAATGAAGTTATAGCTTAAAAAAAAATCACTGAAATACATAGTGAATCTGACGAAGAAATGGAGACAAAATATAATGAAAGTGAAAGCAATTTTGTACTCATAGATTAGAATGATATTAACCATAGTACCGCAACAATTTCTTCTGATACTATTCAATTTCCATCAATTACAGCTCTAAATACAAAAAACTCATTGGTCCTAACGAAAGATAACATAGGCAACCTTTTTAGCAGTACAAATGAATGTAATAGGTGGTTTCCTTTTTACGATGAAATGCAATGCAGATTGTTTATGGATTATTACTACATATTTAATCATCTATCACTATCTGACCGTTCTTCCATTTTTTCTTCAGTAAAAAAGATTGTTCAATGCAATTCAACTGTATCTCCATATTCCTTGTACTCGTTAAAAAAATTACTAAGGCAAATTTCAATTCCAGAGGTCAAAAATATTTGCTACACTAACAAAGAAAACGAACAACTATATTTTTCGATAATAAGCATTAAAGACATTTTATCAATGATATTAGTATGTCCTAAATATTCTGGCAATATTAATGGTCATGCAATTTATTCTAGTTCAATTCAGGAAGTCTTTAATGGTGAAAAATGGCAGTACTGTAGACAAATGCAGCAACCTTGCATATTTGTCTGTAACAAAACCTTGTAACAAGAAAAAATATACGTTTTTTATACATCTGTCAAAAAGATAATATGCGTTTTTCACTCATATAGAATGAATTCAGAAACAAACTCATTGAATATAATATATTTGAATATAATTAAAAATGAGGAATCTTATTATGTCGCATTACCAACTTCATATAAGGATTGTTTTATAATATCTGAACATGAAATTACAAATATTGATGAGTGTAGTCATAACATTTTAAAAGGGTACTTTGGAAATTCAAAATATATTAAAGATGATTCTATAAAAAAGCGGCATCACTGGTCTACTAAAGAATCTTTTTGGAAAAATAAAGTTTCTTCTTCAATGGTTTTTAGCACAATGAACTTATCATTCTGTACAGATGGGGTTCAAATCACGAAGCATAGAGGAGTTGAATCATTTACTATTGAAATAATCGGATTTGAACGGAACAGAATGAATATAAATTATGTTTACTATCACAACCAATACAGATTGGTATAGCAGAAAAACTAACTAATTACTCTTTGTTAAAAAGTATACTGTTGTTTTTGAAAGAAGAACTAAAAATCTTAGAAAGAGGATTTTTTGCTGTTAATTCCTTATTAAAAGAACCAGCTATTCTGCACGGGGGATTAGCTTTTACGAAACCCTGTGCAGAATGAGCTTTCTTCCTTTCCTGCTGGTTCGAAAACAAAATGCAGAATGTGTTTTTATGATTCTAATTAGAAACATAATTTTAAACCAACTGATAATCTAAGAAATTCTTTTAAAATTTGAAAAATTTATAATCAACAAGCTGCAGAGGAAATAGCTTTAAATAATTAAACTACTCAAAAGGCATGGGCACAAAGAAACGATATTTCTGAACAAAGGTGTCCACTATTAGATATTAATTTTTTTGACTTCTGCTTAGATACGCCTACTGATTTACTTCATACTATGTATTTAGGGATGGCTAAGTATCTCTGCAAACAAACTATATGAGCTAAACGTGCTTCAGATCATGAATTATTTAAATCTAAAATGAATTATATTGATTACACATTTTTTCCTACTATTTTCAATTCATCTTTCTACAAATCTATTAATAATTTCGTCGGCAAAGAAATGCACGCATTTCTTTCGATTGCACCTTTTATTTATTATAATCAATTTGAAGAGGCAGCGAACGGATTTACAGAGTTGGCTTTTCTATCTAAACTTTTGTATCTAAAAAAAATTGAAAACTACGAAATTTGGGAAGAAAAGGTAAATAATCAAATAAAAATTACTATTGCAACAATTAATAATTGGTCGCCCAGTATATTAAATAAAAAAATTAAGCCCCATCTTTTGTTCCACATCCCCATGTGGGTGCGTCGTCACGGGACAACATTAAATTTTAATACGGAACGAAATGAAGCTTCAAATATTATTTTAAAAAATCAAATAAAAAATACCAACTTTTCTGCTATATCAAACGACATTGCAAAAAAAGCTTCTCTCAATTTTGGGATTGAATTTCTTTTGGACGGTTGATTTTTCCCATGGGAAACAAACGGCAAAATAAATCTTTTTCAGGCTGGTCCAGATGTATTAGGGTTAGCAGATGAGCTTCAGCTAAAAAAGAGTAATACAAGAAGTGAAATCCATAAACCAAAAAAGGGAAATTTCTTTGTCATTGAAAATGGAAAAAAAAAATTGGCTTGATTAAGGAAATTATTAAACGAGATGAAGCTACGATAATATATTATGTTCAAGTTTCGAAATAACAAATATTGTTTTTCGTTATGGTAAGGTAATAGAAATCTTATCTGGGTCATTGGAGAAAAATATAATGGAAGTTAAACAATTAGTAAACGTTCAACACTATTGTTCATCACAATGCGGCTTAAATATTAGTTCAATTAATGATAAAGTCAAGCGTTGGGAGCATGACATAAACTCTGGAATATGGATAATAAATCCATTTGTTACTAGCTCTCAACAATACAAGTAATTTATATAAATATTCTTTCCTCTTTTTCTCTAAATTTTTCTACCACATAATTTACATGTACTATAATGCTAACTTGCGTTATGATTTTGTAAGGATACAAACTTCATAACAACCACTTTCAATTATACTTACCATAGCAACACATACAAACTATACCCAAAACACCAAAGACACTAAAAACTAATTAAACCAGCCTTTTGAATAACAAACACCAATAACAAAATTAACTCAATCAATGTCTGAATATTCATCTTGCCTCCTCTTATTTTAATCCCCTCATTTCTGAATATAAATAGACCCGATACCTTCGTATATAAAATAATAATAATTAAGATGAAAATAAATTAATATGAAGAACCTAGTTACCTAGCAACCAGTTAAGTATTTTATATTTATTTATATACAAACATATACATATATATATTGTCAACTACGACTTTGGAAGTCTGTATATTTCACATATAGACACACGCAAGCGGCAGTACAATTTAACGTGGTTCACATATATATATATGCTCATATCTAATATATACTTTAATTAAAATAATATAACTCGTATTACATTGTATTATTTACTTATATCCCCAGACTAAGGGTTATCAGCAACCAGAACCCTTACAGATTTAAATTACTATTGAGTAGTGTAGTCGTATAACTTTATGCATTTTGTAAATTTCCGTAGTCCGAATCCCATCGTAGAGTTCTTTTGTAAAAGTTAAATCAAAAAATCTTTAGTATTGTTGTAAATACGTATAAATAAAAACTATTTAACTTATTTGATTACTGTGTAATTATTAATTATTTTATGCTTATAATGTATTGTGTAAGCGAAGTAGTCCTACGAGATATTACTATGTAATACGAATTCGTGTTAGTAATAATGTTTCTTTTATTTTTAACAAGTTTCTCCAAACCCTGAACTTTATTTCTTTTTTGTATATTCCCCTAACCACTCGGGAATATGATTTGGATACTTTTATTTTCCAATTTACTAACCCTAAGCGTGGTTTATACCCTATATCCGTACCCTATATCCGTACCCTGTGTCCCAAACCCTAGGCCTGTTTAGCATTTTTGTCAAGTCTCACTTGCCATGAGCACCGCTCTGACATCGGTGTAGAGAGTCTTTTTTTCGGTGTTGTCGTCATAGCATCTATGATTAGAAATTTTTTTATATGAGCTAACATCAGTACTAGATGCCATTTTAGGTTGGTAGTGCTCTTATTCATGTCTCCATCACCTTTCATTCAACTTTCCATCATCATTTTGAAGTACCATGGCAACTTGCCTAGTCAACTTATTTTTGAATCTTCTTGTGATTATGTAATTTTCTTTTTGTTTTTTGAATTTTTGTAAAATAATTTACCCGGCTTCATAGAGAAAAACCAATTTTTCCTCAACTGCTCAACCGATTTTGACGAGCCCTGATTTTAGGCAAAGAAGGAGGAGCATTTGTATTTATTGCATTATTTATTTATTTTTATATTTTTTTATATTTTTTTTTTATTTTTTTTATCTTTTTATATTTATTCAAATATTTAGGAATACAAGAATTTATTCATTTATTTATATTTTTTTGTTTACTTTGCTATTGATTAAATGCTAAATCTCAACTTGTTGCTTAGTAATGTTTCAAAAAAAGAATTTAATAGGCAATTAATCCAAGAGATAATTTTTTCATTGCCCATAATAAAAAACAGGTTTAATGTTTCTTTACTAACTACAGTTTTAGTCAATTTGTCTGCAAACGATCATGATGAATTCAATGACCACGATGCCCAACAGACCCGGTTACTGGGGAAGGAACAGGACCGCTCTGGAGACAATGCCCACTTGATAAATAATGTGGTAATGGTCTATTTCACTATATATTATTTGTCTTTGGATCGCAAATTAAAAATATCTGATCCCTGTTTAAGCCCTGACGAGTTTCTAGACTCCGTTATCGACGGAATATTAAATCCAACCAAATTTCTTCCAACGGTTATTACTAATAACATTAGTAATACATACAAAAGTGTTCAGATTTTAGCTGGAGTTATAACCTGCTTAGATAATAATTCAAAGCCAATTCCCAATCATCTTAAAAATGCATACGCCAAATGTTTGTCCGATGCTATGCATACTAACCATACTAATAGTATTACTAATAATACTATCACTATTAGCAAAATCTCCCTGGTGGTATCGCTCACTAGAACCATAAGTATCTTTCCAGATGAACAAAACTTGCCGTACAAATTGTATTCTTATCTTCTTTTGAATACTGTTTACTCAACTTTATCAACTACTATATCAAATACAGTGCCTGGGAATTCCAATTATATAAATAAAATATTATCTATTTTAAATCTACCTTTAATTACTGGTACAGCCTCATTGACTATACGTGCTTCTTCAACGGTTGATATAATAAATTACTCTTTAAATTTATTAGATAAACACGCTTTTGAAATTCACCACAATTTTTATTATTCCAGTATTACTGACAAAGATGTAAATCAGTCAATTCAACAGAAATTAAAACCAAATGTGTTTTCAATTTTATCAATTTTAGAAGCAATTGTGGATATTTTATTGATTTTACCTCAAAATTCTTTTCCATCTCTGATTTCTTCTTTGTATAATAAAAAAAATGAAAAAAATGAATCTTTTCATGTTAAAACTTCCAAATCTATTTTACAAATTTTAAATAAAATTTATTTTTTACTTATTCCTTTAGGAGCTTCTACTCCGGGTTCCTTTCACATATTTGATTATATTTCACAAGCCGCTTATGATGCTTTGTTATTCTCCTTTAAGAATAATATTCTGCTTTCTAAGAATAAATCTAATTTAATATTTTCGTTTATAAGTTCTTTTATTCCTTTGGTCCATCATGATATTTCAATTTTTCCTAATATTGTCTCTCCAAGAGCTTTATTTTTAATTAATTTATCAGAAATTTTATTACTAACATATGTTGGCCAAAACCCAAATTTGGAATCTACTTTAATGGATATTTCTCAACGATATTTAGAATCAGATGATAAAATTTATAGAGAATCAAGTCATTCTTATGTTATTGCTGTGTTACATTTTCCTAAAAAAATTGTTTCATTTACAAATAATCATTCTCAATTAGCGCCTATTTCTACTTCGGAAGAAGTTTATCTTTCGATGCAACTTAATTTGTCTTTATTAAGAGATTACATACCAATATTAGGGAAATCTTATTCAAACTATTTACTTTCAACTGATCAATATATCCTAGCATGTAAATCCTGCATGGCGGCTGCTTTTTTTATCGATAAAACTGATGTGATAAATTTTCAACCCCAACTTCCATTTATGGCTCAAAATAATACTAAATCTTCTTTTACAACTGTCACAAAAACTTCAACTGTTACTCAATATGTATTGAAAGAATTATTTAAATTAACAAATTTAAATCATAAGAATAATAAAAATAAATTTTGTGTTTCACAGAATTCAATCACAAGTCATGAACTAACCCAAACTAAAAAGGATCATGACAACACACATACTGGCTGTCTTCAAGGAATAATTAAATGCCTTGTCTATATAAATGATGCCAATATTATTAAGAATGTGCTAGATAATGTTCTTTTATTAGTTGACTATTCAGATGATACTGAAAAATCACTAATTAATCAAACTATCGAAGATGTCCTCACTACTGAGTTAGATGCTCGGCATACCCCTTTAGCAGTAAATTGGAATTACCGCTGTAATTTATGAGTTAATAAATTTGAGTTAAATTAGCGATTCTGATTTTTATTAAAGCAAAAAGTGAAAAAAATAATAACATAATGTATTGGTTAACTGGTATTTTTATTTTTAATTTGCACTTAAAATAGTGTATCAAAGCAAAAAGAGAAATCTTAAGTGATTTTTACAAGGCAGTTTGGCTGGCGGAGATAATCATTTCTTTTAGTTTGTTGAAAATAACCTATAAGTATTTAAATAGCAAAATTTTCATAATACATTTTGTCAATGATTTAAATTGCCGCATTTTATTATATTTGCTATCGTCGAAGAGACAAAGCTAAGGGATAAACCGGACTGAAGTCGGTTATATTGAGGGTTTATACGTTTTGTATTATTAATATTATAAATATCATGCGACATTAGTTACAATATTAGATCTATGACTATTTTTATGAATACGTTGACAACTTATAATTAAAAATTTCTCTTATATTTTTTTTAATAACTAAGGAATGTATTACTATAAATTACGTCGCAGATTATTTTTTAGTATTTATTTTATAATAAAATAATGGATTACTACTGGTTAAGTCGCAAGTTATTTGTTTATTTACTTTGTCTCTATATTATATAATATCATGTTATTAACGTTTTCTTAGCTGTTGAATTATTGTTATTAGTGACAATGATATATAAATCATATTATTTTTTTTAATTATTTTCTTTTTAGATAATACTCTAGCGATTATAATAATAATAATAATGATAATAATAATAATAATAATAATAATAATAATAATAATAAAAATATTAATTTCTAATATTTTCCTTTTAATATTTGAAAAATTGGAAAAAAAAATAAATAAGTATAGTAACAATTTATTTCTATTGCTTTCAGCAATACTTGCATGATTAAAATGATTAAAAATCCAGATTTCTATTATCAGATACTATGATATTATAATTATATCATTTATTATTAATTATTATCAATGTTGGGTTTGCTATCGCCAAACCAATCCATTATTTACGTAATCGGATTACATAATATTTGTAGTACCTATAATAAGACTACTAGTTGGCTACATTGTTATAAAAACATATAACTAATGATTATATAATTCCAGATGTCACAATTGTTAGTAATACATGACACAAAACACTGTAAGGGTTTTCAGCTTCATAATACGATGTAAAGTGATTTATTCCCATATATTCTAATATTATAATCGTCTATTGTGTACACTTTTTTATATAGTTTCAATATATATATATTTTTTTTAATTTATTTCTCTCAATAAGAAACAAAATTACACAAATATTATATACTATCTATGTAAATACAAAATATTAATTATACTGTCCAAACCCTTATATAATTACCTTGTTCTGCATTTTTGTGGTTGCGTCATGTATGACTAACAATTGTGAGATTTCGAATTATATAATTACTAGCTCTATGTTTTTTAAAACAGTGTAGTCAACCCCTTGTAGATCTTATACAGCTTCACTCTAAACCTTTTACAATACAAATCAGAACTAGTGCGTAAACCAAGAAATAAAAAGGATGCCATTAAAGAATTTCGGGTAACTTTCACTTACGGTAATTTACAAGTAATCAAATGCTTATTTACGAGGAAAAAGGTAGGTAGAAACAAGTCACAAATAATATTAGTCAGAGATTACCATATATAATATAATAAATAACAATTATGACCCTAATCTGTTTAGATATTACCCCATTAGATTTTTCTTATTGCACGCACATTCTAACCACACCAAAGTAGTCCACAGAGGACGTGCAATTAGATAGAGATGACTGTACTTATTATAATAAAATAAACTTAAATATCTAAAGTTATCTGCTAGTGAATATCGGAAAACATATTGGATTATGAATATTTAAAAACAGAAAATATGCTGTATAACAAAAAAATAGTTGTATAATTAGTGACTAATAATATCTAGTATATATCATAAATAATAACTAATTTCTTATATAAACATATATTACATAATGATCTAAAAAGTATATGAACAATATTACATAATATGCTTGTATAATGACTGGATATAATGGAATGGCAATAGTAAAACCCAAAACTATATAATAACATAAATTATGACATAATATGAGATTGTAAATAAATAACTAATGCCACATGTAAATTGTAGAAAGTCATTCTTTATTTAATAAGTGTTATTGTATTGAGTCGCAAATAATTGTTAAATGTGTAAACGTTATTACTTAGTATTCAAGTGTGTAACTATGACAACACAAATTTATAAAATAATTATTTAGTAAGATATTAGCTAATACGAGAATATTTAAACTATTGGTGGTATAAGGGATAGAAGGGGAAACATAAACAGGAACGAGTTGTATCTGATTTATTACGTAATAAACAAAAGAAAAAAAATAAATATACAAAGAATACAAGTAGAATAAATTTATGTAAATTGATACCTACACCCCCCCCCTCCCCCCTTTATTTTTCAAGGCCCCCATAAGGGTTTTACCTAAGCGAAAGTTTTATTTACCTACCATATATACCCACCATATATAGAACTTATTTATAGAAGCAGTAATCAATTAAAAGTTAATTAAAAAATATAAATTACAGCTTTACAATATCTTAATTGGTATTTTTTTGTGCTCTTTTAAAACTTAAATACGAGTGATAAATTTGATTTTCATCATTTGTATCTATTTTTGAATCCCATTTATTATTATTTCGTAGATTCGTAGTAATTTGACGTGAGTCACAGCCAGCGTCAGTGAGATTATCAATGATCTTCTTTGCACTGTCACTTAATTGTTGTTGTGGAGGAAATGGCGAAACAATTTTCCCTACAGGATGATTATGTGTCGGTTGTGTAACCACAAAATATTGAGATGTATTAAGCAATCTTGCATGGATACTTTTGTGTGTATTTAAATGTGTATTGTTATCTACGAAAAATTGGATACAGTAGTAGGAATAAAACGATTGTTATTAATAGTATAAACAGGAGGAGTAATAGACGAGTTAGAATCAACAGGATTAGAAACAATAGTAGTATTACTCGAATTGGAAGGAGTATTACCAGAATTAGAGTTAGTCATGTTGTCAAATTTGGTTATTTTGTTAAAATTAAAATTAAATAATAATAAAATGAATAATAATTTAATTTTTAAATTTTTAAACTTTTATTATAATTTATTTGGAAACTAAAATAAAAAATAAGTATAATTTACGAACTATTTTTTAATTGATTTCTACTTCTATAAATAATTACTATATACGGTAGGTAAATAAACTTTTCGCTTATGTAAAACCCTTACGAGGTCTTCAAGGGAATAAATGGGGGTGGGTATCAATTCCCTAAATTTATACTATAGTTTTAAATAATATAAACTGAATATTTATGGTAAAACAATTGAATGTACGGGTTTAAGACAGATATGTGAATAATGAAAATGGTTCATAATATATACTGTTTAAACCGCATAAAATCATATTAGCATGGATTTATAAAGACAAACAAATATTAGACTAAAAAATTCTTAGCATACATAGTATAGACTTTTAAAAATTAAATAAAGGGAAAGACAGTTATAATAAGCCAATCGGAGTTGAATCTAGTTTAAACCATTATATTTCCAAAAATAACCCTAACGCATATTTTTAGCGAATGATCCAGCCCTAACCCTTATGGGTTGAGTTTACCAAATTATTTTAAAAATATTTAAGAAAGCTAAGGAAAAACAACTCATAAAAAAATAATAGAAAAATAAACAAATCAGTAAAAAATATAAATCTGTTAGAAATAATAAAATTCTTATCAAAGTTATAAATTTATTTAGTTTTTTTTTTCTGGATTATATAATGAACAAAGCAGTTAATAATATTTGACTGTAAATTATATACCGTTCATCCTATTATTTATGGGAATTGATATCTACACCCCCTTTTTAATTCTCTCGAGGTCCCCCGTGAGGGTTTTACGTAAGCGAAAACCTTATTTACTTACCTTATATAGTAATTATTTATAGAAGTAGTAATCAATTAAAACTCAATTAGAAATATTTAATTTACAGCTTTGAAATAAATAAATTTTTAAATTTTTAAGTTTTAGAGTTTTGTTATAATTTATTTGGAATTAAAAGAAAAATTATGTATATAAACCTAGTAGAAACATAAAAAATATTGCTATGCTTTCTTAAATTGTTAAGAAAAATTTAAAATTAATATTTAGCTAATTTCTTCGAGTATTTTGTACTTTTATTATGCTTTATACTAAAGTATAGTGATTCTAGTACTATAAATAATATTAATAAAAACGTTTAGTATTTTGTCTATTTTTTACATAGTATTATAGAAAAAATAAGTAGTTGTAATTTATTAAGTATAATTTCACGAACAATAACTTAAGTTAATTACTATTATGTATAACTAATGATTAACTTTTAATTGAATACTACTTCAATAAATAATTACTATATGCAGTAGGTAACTAAAATTTTAGCTTATATAAAACCCTTACGGGGAGCCTTGAAGGAATAGAAGGGGGTGTAGATATAAATTCCCATTATTTATATATAAATCTAGTGCTGGGAAAAGACGGTTAAAACTGGTCGATATGGAAACTTACAGTCTTGTTCCTAGCAATATATATACTGATTACCCTGTATTTATTAAACGTTGATACAAATAAAAGTATATTTAGTAGATTTAAACCAGGAATGTATGTAAATATAATTAATGACAGCAAGGGATATAGAATTAAAGTAAAGAGCTGAAAAGACATATTGAAATAGTATAGAATTACGTATATTACATAAAAAATTATGAAAAATTACATAGCCACTTGTTATAAAGATAATTACATAATAGACGAAAGAACATACTAGTTTAAGAATTCAACCTGTTATTATAATTTAATTAAACGGGAGAATTTAATGGTGCTATTAATAGCCAATAATTATTTACATAAATTATAGACATTCAATAAAATATAAAGTAAAATAAAGTAAATAGTTGTTAATTTTAACTGATATTTAAGGTTACTATTTACCATGCAGATTATGACAGAATATACTTTACAAATTTTTTTACCATTAGTAATTGCTTAATATTAGCAAATGTATATTATCTATTGGGTTTTATCTTTAACTCCCCATCGTCGCTCACTTATACTGACAACCAGCGTATGTATTTATATTTTTTATTGATTTCTTATAATTAATCATTTAGTAGACCAGTCAATAATCGGCATTTAATCATTATTAGTAATGAGTATTTTTTAAAGGTACAACTAATTTATTATATTTTACTACATTTGTTATTAACTCATTGTTTATTTATTTATTTATTTACATTTTTGTTTATATGCAACTAAGGTGTTTTGTTTGTTACTTGTGGACTGACGGAATAAAGCAACGGAAACTATTGCTTTCGTGTTTAATTTTATTAAACAACGTCGGCCAAATCGCAACTATATATAGATTCACTTTCCTCCGTATTAGGTTATACCTTTTTTAATATTAATATATT